>CM030367.1:85877909-86185409 GCA_017893485.1 Hemerocallis citrina
ACTTGAATGATTTTCTCTGAGGCTTGATGCCTCTAAGAAGTGGCAAACATTGACAAATGCCCTCTGTGACTAGAATTACATATCGTCTCGCTAGAGATGGTTCCAACTTCCAATCAAACTTTATAAGCCGTCTGCTGCGATGAACATCATTTTGTTGATGCATTCATAGTGATATAGCAAGTTGCAAAAGTTCAATATTTAATGGTACATCGTAGTGATCATGCATCTGCAACAGAAATCGTAAGGAAAATCAAGATCTTCCTCGAGAGAATGTTGGACACCAATTGGAAATTTAAGAAGCCCATGTAATACATCTAAAGGACAACCTTTTTAGGAGGATCGAAAAGCTTGTCAACTATTGTTTTTATTATATATAGGCAACATTCTCTACTTTGACCATTTTGTAAGGTGTGTGCTACATATGAAGGATGAGAATTTCCATTGCAATAACCAGATGATCTGGTCCATAATGTTGTAATCTGGAAGGATACAAATTTGCATTGCAATAACCAAATGATATTCAATGTTCCGAATTGTTGTCTTCAACTTTGGAGCTTATTCAGCAATCTAAATCTGCTTGTTAGTAATAAAAATGAGATAGAAGTCATAAGTAAACAACGTGTAATGAACTTTTATGAGGTCATCAAAAAGAGGCTCACCTTGTTGATATAAAACTTTTTCAAGAAAGTATAGTCAATGCGACCGGAGAATAAGAAGATTTATAGCATATCAAACAGAGCAGATATATCTGATTTATCGTGTCTCAGTAAAACATATATATAAATAAGTATGAGTCAGAGAAAATTGATTTATAACAGCAGTGGCTGCCTCGATACGAAAGGTAAGGTAATATCAGCAGTCAGAATACTAGAATACGTATTGCAGTTAATGTATAAAACACTACAAAACTAATTCGAAAGAGTAAAAGAGAAAAAGTGGTATTGTTTACCATCGACTATAACCAATTAAATGTCTCCAAGGCCACACTTTTAAATATTTCCTTCATGGATGTAGCTAGACTCAAAAATTGCAAACCAATATTGGAAGCATATCTATGTAAACAAGATGGACAAATTTTCCAATTTATAATCATCAACATGCCTCATTCAGATAATAAAATTTGTATTGGCAGAAAACAAACTACATGGACAACATAATACATATGTAAGATAATACAGAATGTTAGTCCACAAATATTATCCGTATTTTCAATACCAAGCTTCAGAAAAGCATCTAGTACATGGGGGAAAGCATTAATTACCATGTACTATGTGAGCATCGATATCCCATCAGAACCAAAATGAACAACTCCTCAAATTATTTATTGGACCTACTAGGAGTATACTCAATTCCTGCTCATATTGCAAATGATAAATCCTCGCCGGTGGCTTCCAAACAAGTAATGAAGTGTCAAAGTACGATTATTAACCAACCAGTCAAGCGTCAATTTGACAAAAGTGGATACAAGATCAAGTCCGTGAAAATATATGTCAGAACATGCAACCAAGTGTGCAGGTGTAAAATTGCTAGTTATGGAACTACCAAAACCGTCATTGTTCTCCGAAGAAAAGAGGATGAGAGGAAAGTCTATCAGCTGCAAGGAAAATTGCAGAAATGCATTTGCAAGCATCTTCTGTGGTGATTTAGAAAGTTCTTCACGCAAGGGTGTGCCAGCTTGAGAAAAGGTTTAATACATAAAATTGGAGACAAATGACCATTAGTAAGTTAAATCATATTCGTAATATTGTGCTACACTTATTTATTGTATAATGCTTACCATCTGAAATGCTTTAGATGATCTAGACGAGCAAGAAATAATCTACAGAATCAGTTAATGGAGATTTAAAAATTTTGTATGTGGAAGTCTATAGGGGTTTTTAATTTATAGGATTGACCCACAGGAAGTGCCATTTCCGAGTCAGTTATAAACATCACAAGATCATCTAAGAACTTCCCCGCAGCTGGGGTAGTAGATGAAAAAGTTCAATCATGGTTGTAAAAACAAAAGCTAATGCCAAACAAGTATATAATAACAACAATTAAAGCAGTCAAGTGAAGTAATATCCACTTGCTCCAACATTTGATTCATCCCCAAGTTTCGACGACTATGAGTTTGAGCCAACTTCTCATGTTCCAACCAACTTTTTAAATGATCGCAAAGTGACATGCATTGAACCAGTTGGATAGAAGTTCAAGTAGTCGAGCCAACCCTTGTAGCGAAGGCATTCTAATATTCTTTGTATTTGCAAGGCTACCAAAAATAGGCCTCAGACTACTTTTCAGGAGATCCTTGGGCAATTTATTTTGCTGAATAACTCATATAAACATGGTTGAACTATATAAATGCACTAAAACATTCAACACTAGAGAATATTTGATTGCTTGAAAATCGCATTACACAGAATAATTGAAGAGAAACATTAAATGATCAAGTTAAACATAGAAGGATGAACTAAGATTAGCCAACAGTTATAGGAAGAAGAGGATGTAAGCTGTTGAAGCCCTACTTAAACAACAATGATAGTCTTTGCTATGCGACAAGTAAGGGATTTGAAGAACATTGCTATCATTTTTGCATGCAAAGTGTGATTTGGTGTTTTAAAATCTGCCCAAGCCATTACAGTGCCTAGCAGTTCATTCATGCAGTTCGAAGTGAACATTAGCAAACCACCTTCCTTTTAGGATTGTGAACACTAAGACAAGACAAAAGAAACAAAAAAATACCTTATCAATATGCCCGTGGCTTTATCCCCTCTCAACGGCAAGACCCTTTCCAAACTCGTCACCCTTGTCAATAATAGCTTTCCATTAGTCATTCTGATGCACTCCAACGATGATGTTGTGATCGTTATAGTGATTTGATTACATTGTACGACTTTATCCGAAGTCTCCTCCACAAGGTCGGATCTCGATTTGATCACTTCGCTCCACATCGTGTCTCCCAATGAATGTGTCATTGGATCAATTCACCGACAAGGTCTGCACGTGTAATATCTGCCCCAATGCAGGAGGACGTGTGTTTGATTGTCCTGATCGACTAGGGGCGCAGTGCGCACATCACTGCCCAAGTGGCTGATGAGGGCTCCGGCCCAGTTCGAGTTTTCTTTTAGAGCCCTTCAACACGCCACAATACAATTGTTTCTCTGGCTCGAGATTCTTTTGTTGTCTAGGACAAGATAGAGTGCCTGAGTGAAAATTTCGATTCCATCAATAGTCGTGGTAAATTTATGGATTTGCCCCCTGAGAATGCCTCATCGAGCAAGAAATGAGAAAACTTTCATTTACTGTTTGCATCATTTGTGACTTTGGATCATTTCGGTTACAATGGATACATTATTAGGATGTAAGAACGAGTAAGTTTCCTTTTGAGAGAAAAGAGTCGGCTCAAAGTGGGTGGGATGAAAGGTTTGGGGATGCATTCACAAGTCTTGATGTAACAAAGAAGAAACAAGATTTATAATGTTTGTTGTGCTTCAGGAGATGTAGTGGTGCTTAACTAAAGGAAATTAGGGGTTAACCCATGGGTTTATTCAGAGGATGACATTACTATAGACTTGAAGGGGAATAAACTAGGACAAGATAGTATATGCTGCTGCAAAAATCAAGTTTTTGTGAGGAAAAAAATTGGATTGGAGGGTTGGTTTCCAAGAAGAGAGGGAAGACATGTTGTAAGGGGTAAAAAATCGTGTATACAAATGAGAATTCAGAGAAAGGGGTGATAAGCAATATAGAAGGTGGAGGTGATCGATTGTTTAAGTGCAAGAAAAAGGGAAGAGGGTGTATAGGTCTGGGATAGTAAATTTAGGCAACCCTAATTCAGGGGGAAATAGTTATTAGCTAAATTGCATGCTCAACTAAGCCAACTAGTTAGATATTACATAACATTTTCTTCTTCAATTCATATGATACATGTAGTTTTTTAGCAGACTTGTTTCTTCAATTAATATTTTGTACTTCTTATTTAGTGGGTGATGCTCTAAGTCGTTTAGAAAATGCTTTGCAATTAATTATGATTGAGACCCACAACCCTTGTGTAACTTCACTTTATTGCATTTACTTCGTAGGATTGAAAGTAAATTTTGTCTTGTCCAGTATTAAACTTTCTTTTGGGAATTCACATCTTTAGTAACCATTCACTATTGATGTTCAGCTTAATTCCCCGAAAGAAAGAAGGTAAATATTGAACAAGACAAAATCTACCTCCAATGCTACGAAATAAATGCTATAGAGTGAAGTTTACACAAGGTTTTGGGTTTTAATCATCATTAATTGCAAAGCATTCTGTAAATGACTATGAGCATTACCAACCAAACAAGAAGTGTAGAAGGTCATCATTTTGCTAGAAAACTACATATATATCATGTAGAATGAGAAAATATTAGCTATTGTCTAACTAGTTGCCTTCAGTTGGGCCTGCAATCTAACTAATAAGTATTTCCCCCTGAATTAGGGTTGCCTACACCCTTCTCCCTTCTCCCTTTCCTTGCACGCAAACAATCGATTACCTCCACCTTACATATTGTTTGTTACCCCTTTCTCTGGATTCTCATTTGTGTACACACAATTTTTGCCCCCTTCAACATGCCTTCCCTTTCTTCTTGAGACCAAATCTCCAATCCATAGTATCTTGATTTTTGCAGCAATATATACTATCTTGTCCCAATTTATTCTCCTAGTTTGCAGTATTGTTATCCTTTAAATAAACCCATCAGTAAGCTCTTAAATTTTTTAAGTGTTATACCTCTACATCTCCTCAATCACAACAAACTTTGAGGTCGGAGATGGGAACATTGCGGATATTGGAGATGAAGTGGTCGTGATTGAGGAGCGAAAACACGTCCAGATTTGTATTGACACGAATGCAACGTTGATGATAATAATCGCAGACAAGTTGGGCTAGCAGAGTTAGGGGGGATGGAATGGAGAGTGGAGGGGGTGAGGATGAAAAGGACACACTGAACTTGAAAGCTAATTGGACCCTAGGCCATTTTGGAAAATTTGGATGTTTTAAAGAAGAATAAAAGACTTATGATATGATTAGACTTGCAGTTTTTGTAAACCCAAGGGGTTTTATCCTAAAGACCTATGGGTTTTCTAGATCTAGATCAATGATTAATTCCAACGTGCTATGCAACAATTGGAATCTCTTTCTTTATCTATCCATTCTATTCTGTTGTTTATCTCTGTGTCTATTATCTATTCTATTTAACGATTCTAAGGTAAATCTCGCTATTTGGCAGATAACCGTACCTAATTCTTTTCTTGCCAATGAGCCTACTCCATCGACATTCTTGTTGCGTATCGTCGTACTCCATCCATTATCATCAGTAGTTGGTGCGGCTATTTTTTAGGGTATTTTGGTCTTGTACCTAAAATACCCCTAGCTGCAAAATTTTGATAAACCCTACCCAGTGGTTACCAATTTACAGATAAGCCTATCCAATTTTTTTTATGGTTAAGGACATAATCACACCTGAAGTTAAGGTATTTCCAAAATAACACTTGAAATTTTCATATTTCCAAAATAGCACCTGAAGTTATTATATATATGCCAAAATAGCACCCGATGTTAGTTCCTCTGTTAAATGAAGGGAATATTCGTGGAATATACCTTTTATCGGATTTAAACCCATTAAGAAGCATGTAAATTGACGAAATTGCCCTTATCTTCTTATAAAAATTACGAATCCATCACCATCACCTTCTTCACTTCACTGCCTTTCATCGAACCCATCACCATCACCATCACCATCATCTTCAAACACCACCAAACTTCAACTCCAACTCCATCCACCATCATCTCCTTCACCACCGACCTCCACCTCAATCACCAACCATCATCTCCACCAGCCCCGAGCTCCATCTCCAACATCCCCGAGACCGATCAACCACCCTAACCTCCACTTCTACACGTTAGCCCCGTCCACCTCCGACGTCATTCCTGACAGCCCCCATCTATCTCCATCTCCAATCCCTGCCGGCCATCCAAATCCATTCTGAACCCAGCCTTGTTAAAATCTTGACTTGAACTCGGCCTCGACCCGATGCTGCCCTCACCAGTCATTGCCATTGTTGGTTGTTGTCGTTGTTGTCTTCGCCACCAACAACCACCAAAGAACCATTCAATAAGTAAAAACAAAAGAGAAAAGTAAAATAGATGGGAAGTACTGAAGAGGCAGGGGTAAATTGGTCATTTTACCCCATACCGTGAAAAACTTAACGGGAACTAACATCGGATGCTATTTTGACATATAATAATAACTTCAGGTGCTATTTTGGAAATATGAAGACTTCATGTGTCATTTTGGAAATACCTCAAACTTCAATTATGCCCTTAATCCTTTTTTTAATAAGCCCACTAATTTTGGAAGGGCTTAAATGCACGGTTTTCAAAAAAAGAATTGGTTAAAATTGAATTTTTTAAAGACCATTAATTTTGTAGGGACTTACATGCATAATTGGTAGAAAGAGAATTTTGTCTAATAATTTTAATGGGAGTTAAATGTATATTTCTTTTAAAAATAATGGTAGAAGAGAATATTTTTTAATAGGCTCACTAATTTCAGAGGGACTTCAATGCAAAAAATTTCAAATATTTTGGTAGTTAGATTGAGAGAATTTTTTTTCTTTCTAATAAGCCATTTACTTTTGTATAAACTTAAATGCATATTTCTTTTAAAAAATGGTAGAAAAGAGAATATTTTTAAATAGGTCCACTAATTTTGGTGGGACTTGAAAGCGAATTTTTAAAAAGTTTGGTAGTTTGATTGAGTATGAGGGAGAGGAGAGAATTTTTTTCAAATAAGCCCACTAATTTTGTAGGGACTTAAATGCATAAATTTTTAAAAAAATTCGTAGAACAGAAAGACCTATTACTTCTAGTAGGTCCACTGATCTTTTAGGGACTTAATTTCAAATTTTTAAAAAAATGATAGTTAGGTTAAGCATGAGGGAGAGGTGAGAAATATTTTTATAGCCCAATGACAGTTAATGCATAGTTTTCAAAAAAAGTTTGGAAGAGATAAGAGAATTTTCTTTAATTAGTGCACTAACTTTGAAGGGGCTTAAATGCATACTTTTCAAAAATATGGGTATATATATATATATATATATATATATATATATATATATATATATATATAAAATAAAACACAAAGAAAGCTATCAAGTGGCTGTCATTCAATAGGGTTGAAATCAACTGTCCAGATCTAACCTCACAAAACATATTTTTCCGTCCAAAAGTTCCCCCCAAAACTCAAATTCAAATCTCCAAAACAACTCCTTTATTTATTTATTTATTTATTTATTTCTCTCTCTCTCTCTCTCTCTTATTCTTTCTTTATTTACTTAGATTTTTATATTTTCAGATTTCAGGTTTGTAAATTTACAGATTTTTTATACAATTTTTTATTGCTCATGTTACATTCAAAATAGCAAATATCAATGTTCTAAAAAGCGCTAGGCGGTAGTCGGGCGGCCGATGGGGGCCTAGCGCCTAGACCTTGTAATCGGGAATTAAGCGGCTAGGCGGTAGGCGGTTTTTTTAATTAATTAATTAATTAATTTATTTATCGATCTTTTGGGTTTATTTTGTTGTTACTCCTTTTTACTTTTTATTGCTACTCATTCTTACTATTGAATTTTTTCTCTTTGCAATTGTAGGATGGGCTTCACATAGTCAAATCGGTGTATTATTGTATCGGTGAACATTAGGACTCTATCTTCTCTATATCCGATGTAAACCACATTGTGGCCACTCATAAAAGAATACAAGTTCTAAAGAGAGAATAAATGTAAAGTTGATAGATGATCTCATGATATGTTTGATAACGATGAACAACTTCAACTAATAACCACACTTAAATTAGATAACTTCCTCCCATCTCATGACATGCTGTCCCATACTAAGTGGATTGGCTATCCATAGATTGCTTTGAAAAGATATGTAGATCTGGGTGACATTTTAGGAGCTGAAAATAGAAGATGAATAAATAGCTTCACTAATGAGGAAAAGCATACTACTTATAATTTGGTAGACTGATTGAGTCTTGAAGTTGTTGGCACATGATACTTCTTATAAACTTCCCCCTTTGGTGCATAACTTCACTTATTTGGTTGCGTTAGTGATATTAAAGTCCATACTTGTAAGTTTTAACATGATTGCTGTGAGAGTGCGAATACATGTCAAATTATGCAAGATAAAAAAAAGACTAAAGATATGCTTAAATTTTATTAGGAGGAGAAAGTGAGAGTGGTGGGTTTTTTTTACTTTTTTTTAAAATTACTTAAGGCTTGAGCGGTGGGTTTTTTTTACTTTTTTTTTTGTAAATTACTTAAGGTCTAAGCGGGTCTAGTCCGCCTAGACCCGCCTAGATCGATTAAACGCCGCCTAGGTCCGATTTTAGCTGCCTAGAACCCATTTCCGATTTTCATAAATGCCTAGGCCCTAGTCGAGGCGTTGGGGGGGCCGCCTAGTGCCTAGGCGCCGCCTAGGCCGCTTTTTAGAACACTGGCAAATATCTCATCAACAGTTCTAAGAAGTTGGATTTTACACCCCCATTTATAATTATTTTTCAACATATACTAATGGAAACATGGACTTTTATTTACAACTAATTATTGTTTTACTCTTCAAACTTGAGCTACATAATTGTTGTTTTACTGTTTACAAGAATTTCGTATGCTGTATCGTTCCAAAGATGTGCCGTAGGCACGTGCCCACGGGCAAATCAAGTATATATATATATATATATATATATATATATATGAGCAATGCTCTATTGCAAACGGGTATGCAAACCACTAAAACCGTTGTTGGAAACAACAACTTAGGTTATAAATCTAAGCCGTTGTTCCAAAACAACGGCTTAGGTTTACGTAGGTTATAAACCTAAGCTATTGTTCCGAATATAACCTAAGCCGTTGTTCGGAACAACGACTTAGGTTCAAAATAAACGCGAAGCCGTGGTTTCGAATAACGACGTAGTGGTTTGCAATATTGCTATATATATTCATATATATATATATATATATATATACTAGGTTTGCCCGTTGACACGTGCCTACGGCACGTCTTCGGAACGGTGCACCTTGTTTGATCATATAAAATAGTTTTGGAGGTCTAGCAAATTAATTGAAGTAGCAAATATATTATATGAGAAACTTTTGGGGGTCCTGCAAAAAACATATTATATGACTTTTTTGATTTTTTTTGAATTATTTTAAAAGTTTTTAAATTTTTTAGTTTTTTAATTTTTAATTTTTTAAAAATTTTTAAAATTTTTATTTTCTTAATTTTTTGAATAGAAGAGGGAGGAAGAGAGAGAGAGAGAGAGAAAAAATAATTAAATAAATATAGGAGTTGTTTTGAGTGGGGGATTTGAATTTGAGTTTTGGGGGGAAACTTTTGGGGGGGAAAATATGTTTTGTGAGGTTAGATCTGGACCTTTGATTTTTAGAAGAATTGAAGGAGAGCCACTTGATAGCTTTCTTTGTATTTTATTATTATTATTATATATATATATATATATATATATATATATATATATATATATATATATATATATATATATATATATTTGCAGAAAACCCTACTGAACTTTTCAAGGGTAAAATGGACACTTTGTGACAAAACTAATTGCGTCAAATAATTGTGGGTGAGCTGCAACAACTTCGGGTCTATAGTAGGGTCATCTGCAAAAAAAAAGAATGGGTTGGGTTATTTGCAAATAGGTGAAACTTGGTAGTGTTTAGCAAAATTTATCCATTTATTATATTTTATTCTTCTATCTATCTATTATAAGGTTTAAAGACGGTAAGGAGGTGGAATGGCCTACAACTTGTGAAATTCTGAAATAAATAATCGCCAAAAAAATGTTGAAATCTCGGTTTGACCCTTGGTTTGCGATTTGGGAATCAATCAATTGCATTAAAGTTAGCCTGAAAAGTCCTTTTGACCCTTGATTCATGTTGCAATTGTTTTACGCCATTGCTTCAGGTAAGTCGATATTTGGGGGAAGATTTGGAGAGAGAAAATGAGGGAGCGATTGAGGGGAGGGGAGATTTGCGGTGGTGTTCGTTTCGTTTACTCCGAATATGCTTGAGGATTTGGCTTCTTGCTCGATTTTGGGGGCGGGTTTAATTTTGTTGTTGGGGGGGGGGATTTCGATTTGTTTCCTTAAAGGAATAAAGCCTTGCGAATTTGGTTGGTGACTTAAATTTGGGGGAGAGTTTGGTGAGGAAGGATAATTGTTGTGGGATTGTCTGGTTTCATTGAGAGTTGGTTGGTGCCTCGAATCTTGGGGAAAAACAATGGGGGAGGGAGCGGAAGGAAAGGGAGAGGGATTTGAGGAGAGGGGGGGAATTGAGAGTGGTATCAGTCGAAGCGGTGGATGGCGAGGTTAGGGTTAGATTTGGAAGGGAGGGTGATGTTTGTAGGCTCCCAAATATCGAGGAGTAACGTGAACGAGGTCCTGAACGATCAATTGAACTGAAGATGCATTAAGAGGGAAAGACAACCGACTGGCCCACACCACTAGAATCAGAGCCGAATTGATCGCGATCACTACCCGAAAAATGCCTAAGAGGAGATGATGTAAGCTCGTCCTCAGTCTAGACGCTCGTGAAGATTACGCAAGTTAACATGCCAATTTGCTGATGGGCTAGAGCCTCAAATTACCTTGCAATAATGTATGTCCTACCTACAAAACAGAGGAAAGAGAAAAATAAATAAAGGTGAAAGTGTAGTATCAACCCTAGACAATGCAAGATAAGTTAGATAAAAGGCAGAGAATCTTATCATGCCAGAGCCCTGGAGGCTAGTAATAAGCCTTTCTACCCTCTAAGGAGTGAAAAAGTGTATATAAATAAGGAAAGACAATAAAAATATGATTATTAAACTAAAGGTGCCAACTTTGGGACATAATACATAAAAAGTATACTCTTCAATTAAAAACCTAGAGATTGGGTAAAATACTCCCCCCCCCCCCCCTCTTCTATTCTCTCTCCTCCCTAAACGTTTTATGTTAGCAGAAAGGCCAGAGTCTATAGGAGTTCTCTCTCATCTGTCGCAGCGTTGACCCACTTTGACACTTGCTGACTGTATTATTAAATAAAAATAAAGAACCCTGAACTACCCCTCCCATTCAACTGAGCAGATCCCCAAATAAAAACCCCCAGAACACTATCTCACTGTAGCCCAAACCCTCCAAACCTGGGATTCTCCAAATCTTTTGCTGAAAAGACCCTCTTTTCTTCTCCTACTATTCAACCCAACTATTGCTCCATCTCCTACTCCGCCGAAATTCCCCAAATCAGTAACCCTAACAACATATCGAGTAGATTTATTGTTAACTATCACATGTCGTAAGATACGTATTGTATCGTAAGATGCAGAAGGTTTATCCTAAAATAAATTACCCTTTAAGATAAACCCATAAGATATGTATAGATACCCTATATGTTGTATGTAATCGAAAGATACATATTGTGTATCATAAGTTAGTGACAACTATTATATTTTATTATATTTCAACTCAGTCAATGCATATCGTGTACCGTGTACCGTAAGTTAGTGACAACTGTTACATTTTATAATACATCAACTCTAATGATATATGGGTTTAAAACATAGTTAGAAATAAATATCTGATTTTGTTATAAGTTGGAAATGTGATAGAAATTCCAAATCCAAAGCACCCTTGTTTTGCTTCACAAAATATAAAAAAATCTCCGACAAACTTGTTAAATTTCCAAACCGTGAGCTCAAAGTAATCCTATGTCCACTTATTTGTACTTGAACTAATGAACTAACAGAAGATAACAAAATAAATCTACTATTAAATGTTGAATGCAAAGTTATTGTACATTTGTTTTTCTGTCTTAATATCTCTTGAGATATTATTTAAACTCTAAATTGAATTTTTTTTATGTTCTTTTTTTCTCTTCCTTCTAATGGAGTAATAATAATTTTTCTCTTAAGTAGCTAAAATGTGTTTTTAATCTTAAATTAGAACATAGATGTTAAATTAACAATTAATGTTTCACTACTGTTAAATTCTTTATATAGTTTTGTATTTTTAATATTTCGTTCAATAAGGCAGTGAAGTAATGATTAAGATACACACATTTATTTCCAAGAATAGTGAGTTTGTCAGACATTGTTTATGAGTAGCTTAATTGATCTTCATTTACTTTTTATAGTTTTATATATGATGTCAACTTAAGATATCTAAGTTAGCATTATTTTGAGTTGTGAATTATATTTCCAATTTATTTGTATTATGTTTTTGTCATGCATTCATGATAGTAATAAATCATTTATTCCATGTTTTTTTGTTTAGGTTTATTATTATGAGGTTTATATAATTTGTATTCTATGTTTCAAATTAGCTTAGACATATTTTATGTTACAATTGATTTGTATTTCACCCATATTTTCAATAATATATTAATGTATACTTAATGTTGTAACAGAAACAGATTAAACATGTAAGAATTTATCTTATGATACAAGATATGAGACGATACACAATACAATATACTAGATACTGATACACAATACATTTCAGAACATCTTCTTTAATAATCTAATGCCGGTAATAATTGTATGTGACACCTGTTTAACCGCATTGAGTTGTCTTGTTGAGTCTATAGGTGTGGGTTTGGGGGGGGGGGGTATGGGAGTAGGTTGATGGATAATTAAATTGATTATTTCTTTGCTTCTTTGCAGGCATGTCAGTCAAATCTACTGGTTAAATTTTATTTCACAGTTTTCAATTATTGAGCAAAGTTTTGGAGACTTTCAGTTGTGCATTAAAGCATCCTGGTTCACTTTAAAATTATTTTTGTGAAATCTTGGAAAAGACTCAATATCCTCATTATTTCAGTGGGACTGGACAATCTCCTCGAGTCATTTACTTCTAGGAATTTATGAGTTCTTTTGAACCTAAAGATTCATATCCTGCATGAACCAATGGTTGGATCTACCGAGCGAACTTTTAAATGAAATAATTTATCGTACTTTTCTTTTTCTGATTTAGTTTTACTGCAACAATCATTAGTAGTAATGTGACATTTACACATTCATATTTGGCAATGTTATATTGTTATAAACAGTTGGACAAAGAAGGCAATGGATAAATGCAGTATGATCACTTTCAACTATTAATTTACTGGAACATAATAAGGCAGTATGGTTTGCTCTGTACCCTTAATTTGACTGTCTCTAATCATTGTGATATAGATGTTATTGTAAGTTTAATTTTTTTCCTTTTCCTGATAAGATTACGTGCATTTAAGTGTTTATCCCATTTTATTTTACCCCTTCCAATTGTACTGTATGTTCGATAGGAGTGAGAATCGATCCTTGGTCACCTACATAGGAGTTCAGGGAACATGCTTTTGCGCTGAATGTGCTGGCAGAATTGTTCATTTACTTTTTTTTCTGGTTTGACATCTAGGGTGTATATATTGTTTCTCATAATGCGCATGGTGATGTATGTTGAAGGTAGCATATTTGTACTTATTCTCCCTTGATGAGGTTAGGTTGTACAAGTATATTTAACTGTGTTAGATCACTATGCAGTAGAAATAGGGTATTTTGAATTTCAAGACTCGTCAAGCTTTCTGTAAGGTTTGTATTTAGGAATTTATTCTCAAATCACCTATGTACTTATTACTTCATTATATATTGTTCAGTGTGACTTGTATTCTTAGATGGGCCACATACAACAAGAGCCCTTCCTGCCCTCAGTGCAAGCATCCATTTGACTTCCTGAACGTTCATCGTTCTTTGGATGGCTGGTAAGGCCACACCTCTACGCTCTTAAACTCTTAATTTAGGTTGGTATAAATTCTGAACGTCTGCTTCTGATAATGTAGCATCCATGACTACATGTTTGAGGAGAGTGTTTGCCTTCTCCTCAGAGCCGCTTGGTTTGTTCCTCTCACAGTGGAAGAAGCTAATGAAGACACATCTGAGGATCCGGATGAGCCTTTCCAGTACTATGATGAGGACCTTGACGAAGATGACCTGGATGAAGCCTTTTATTTTAACAACAGTTCATCAAATATACGTATCGGAAACAGAAGATGGGGGGATAATGGTTATGTGAGGGCAGGAAGGAAGGAGGCACGCCCAGTAATAAATTGCCAAGCGTCTGGGGACTCTGAAGCCGGGCCATCCCGATGCCCTAAAAAGAAAGAAAAGAAAGAAGATACAGGGCGTCGTGCAAAGAGGGCACTGAAGCGAGAAGCTGCAGACAAGGCAGCTGCAGCAAAGCATGAACAACACTTGCAGAGGTTTGGCAGGAAGTAGTCTGTTTTCTTCCAACTTCTTCTCTGTAAACAAGTATAAAAATGGTGACAGGAAGACCTGCCCTTTGTACAGGAGTTCAAGACTGGGTTCATGTGCCAAGTTCTTGACATGTTAAATTATTGTAACAAGTTAGAGTACGTGTTTCGGATCTTTCTTATCTATTGGCCAAGCTTGTATCAGTTTGTAACTTTGGCTGGGAAGAATTGTTGAATCTTCAACTGTGATCCATGAGCCTTGCTTCAGATCTGAAAATCGTATGTGATCACGCTCTCTGATGGTAAAAATATGCTATTGCATATAAATTATCAATCGAATGAATATCTGGATCTTTTAAGAGGTGAAGAACTCTATTAAAGTTGCGAGGTTAGCAATGTACCCCGCCGGGTTTTGATACTGCTAGTATTCCTGCTTCACACGAATGTGGCTTGGGCTAGACTTGTATAAACCGAGGCCTGAGTCTGTATTTTGAAAATATGTAATGTATATACATACAGAAAGTGCTAGTGGCATGTCTGCAAAAAAGTTTTGACATGCCTAAGGAAATCACAATTGAGAAGCTAATTCAAATTTTTGGAGGATTAGTACAGTAAAGCCTTCATCTTTTTCTGATTACGGGTCAGATTCTGTAAACCTGGATCCAAAAACATTGCTGCCATTATGAGTGCTGGTGCCAGTATCTTTGTCGGGTACTGCCTTTGTCTAGTTGTCTGCTTTATTGGGGTGGCTGTTTAAGTACAGTGAACGCAGTTTGCCTCCAAATAGCGAGAGTGAATCCAAAAGAGATCTGTCCATGTAAAAAAAATAAGAGAAAAAATGAAAAATAGATTTTATTTTATTTTAATAACAATTCAGCTATGTCTTTATTAGTAACCAGATGTCTAGCACGTGCAACTACATAGTTAGTAAGATGGTTGTGTCTAGTGTAGACAACACTCACTGTGAAAAAATTCAACTGGTAAATACATGTTTCAAGTAGATGTGTTTATGTATGTTGGAAAGTGCCCAGATCGTTTGAAGAATTGAGAAAGTAAATAGGTGAAAAGTCAGCATGAATAAGTATTTTATAAGATCGGATAATTTTTTTTTAAAAAAATCTTACTACATACCTGTTAAACTTAATTCACACGGCTGTGCTAAAAAGGCTGCTTTAAAGAGCAACAAGACGAGTCACATTGTTGTTGTTAGGCAGCAGTACTGCAGTACTACACGGTACGCCTTATATGTGTACAAGACAAGTGGATTAATGTATCTAATTCTAATTTCTATAACCAACCACACATTCCCCCTGTTTGTGGCCTAAAAATATCAGGCACCAAATGTACGGACCATGGACAAGTTGTTTACGTAGCCTGTCCACACAATCACAATCATTCGTTCAAAATCAATTATTAAATTATCCTCACTCACTCTCTTATTGCTTATCTACCCGTCTACCTGTTTTACAAAGTCACTGCCATGCATATCCAGTTATAATATATACATATATCCAGTCATATTGGGGGGCATTCAGTCATCTTAGTTCAACTACTACTATCACTAGCTGCTACTAGTACCCCATGTCTCGTCATCGGCGCCAAGCGTCTCAAGCCTTGCCAACCTCCTTTGATTTTAGAGGCGGAGATGTGTCTGATTCAACTGTTGATGCTAAGGAAGTCTTAGGTGTGGATGCAAAAAAGGAGCTTCCGCGTGGAGGGGAAATTCCAAAGCCGTCCACCACTGTACCGGCTGATGCCAAAAAGAAGGCGTCCGAGTCTGGCAATGGCTCTTAGAAGTCTAAAATGTAATGCTACTACTGTTGTAGCTAGCTCGTACTTCTTCTTGTTGCTTGCTTTCTTGTTTGATTTTTGCTTGCTAGGTGCCTAATTAACTCAATTACTTGCTGTTAAGGGAGGTTTCCATTTTGCTTGGTCTTGAATAAGGCTACTTGTAAGCTTTGCGTTAAAAGTTGAATGCAGATGTTTTGTTTTAATTTTATTGATAAGTTCAATTGGAATTTTCATGATTCTCTTATAGTTCGTCATTCCTCCGTCCGAAATGATTTTAGGGTGTGAATATTGTATTGTACGATTGAACTGATTGAGATTGCCATATTTATACCTGTGTTAAATCTGGGTATAGCTATAGAATCAGAGAATGAGAACCAAGCCTCTATGGAATAGTCATTTCATGGTTGGAAATAAAGAATCACATGAGAGAATTACGTGAAATCAATAGTGTTGAGAAGTGCGAGATTCCAATCAACACCATAACACAGGTGAAACACTGCAATCGACCACAGAAGATCTGCAATGTGAGTAAGTGAGGAGACAAAGTGCAAAAAGTTTCTAGATCTCACCTTTTTTTTTTGATAACGAGGATAGAGTCTTACGACTCCAGCCAAAAACCTTAAATTGAAAAACCTGATATAGAATTCCAGCAAGAACAATATATATATATATATATATATATATATACATGCATGCCACATAATCAATTGCTCATTTACTAAATGAGCAAGTTGCTCATATCCCTTTTACCCATATATAAAAGCAATGCTTCATTGCAAATCACTGAAGCCGTTATTGGATACAACGACTTCAGTTATGTTAACCATGAAGCCATCAACGGCTTCAATGGTTTTCATACCCGTTTTTACGAGACCAGTTTGCAATGGAGCATTGTCTATATATATATATATATATAAAATAATGCTAATATACATATATATTATTCTCATCTCACCCTTCTCACTATATATATATAAAATAATGCTAATATACATATATATTATTCTCATCTCACCTTTCTCACTATCTCACCATCTCATATTAGCATTACTCTCTCTCTCTCTCTCTCTCTCTCTCTCTCTCTCTCTCTCTCTATATATATATATATATATATATATATATATATATATAATATGCACATATGGAAACCCTACACAAAATGTAAAATGTAACGCATTAACGACCAATTGCCTGCAAACACATATGGAAACCCTACAAAAAATGTAAAATGTAACGCATTAACGATCAATTGCCTGCAAAATGGTACATATCGCTTGAAATATGTAAGTATGAATTCCATTCGACTTCCCATGGGCCATTCTGCTAGATTTCAACTGTGTCATTGAATTTCTGTCACTCAGTTTGCCTACCGGTATGGCCCTACAGCAAAATAAGGTTGATACTTAGCATTTGTATGTATACTAGATTTGCCCGTGGGCATGTGCCTACGGCACGTCTTCGGAACGATACAGTATACGAAAAGTCTTGTAAACAGAAAAACAACAATTATGTAGGTCAAGTTGGAATAGTATGACAATAATTAGTTGTAAATAAAAGTCCATGTTTAGTATATGTTGAAAAATAATTATAAATGGGGGTGTAAAATCAAACTTCTTAGAACATTGAAGGTGGAAAATGATGAAATTTAATTGTTGATGAGATATTTGCTATTTTAATGAACATAACAATGAAAAAACATAAAAAATCTAAAAATTTACAAATTTGAAATCTGAAAATCTAAATTTCTAAGTAAATAGAGAGAGAATGAGAGAGAGAGAGGGGGAGGGGGGGGGGAAGGGGGGGGGGGGGGGGGGGGAAGAGAGGAATATGAAAAAGTGAAGAGAGAAGAGAGAGATAGTAATAAAGTAATTAGTATTTTTAGTTTTGGGGGGGGGGGGAATTTGGTTTTGGGAGGAAAACTTTTTGGAGGAAAAATATATTTTGGGAGAGTGAATCTGAACCGTTGATTTAGTTTCAATTGAAGGGGAGCCACTTGATAGCTTTTCTTTTTGTTTTATTATATGATAGTCAACTCAGACTATTTATTGACCGCGTGTTTTATATTCAATTTCTAGTTCTTCTCACGGAAACCTCTTTCAACATCAACAATGACGACTGTCGCGGGCGGTGGGTGCTGCGAAGGCGCAAATGTCACTTCAAGGACGTAATTAATAAAAAACAACTGCTTACAAGTTCCCTTCTCATCAATTTTGTTATGTCTTAAGTAAACAAATAATTTTGTTATGAAAATTAATAAAATCGAATTAAATTCCTAGAATTTAACCAAAATTATACTACTTTGCAAATAGTGAAATTCTCTACAAAGAATGTACAAGAAGAAGATAATGTATCTTCAATTCGAACCTTGATAATTGTGAATTAATAGTTATGTTTCGCAAACAACATATTTCACTATAAACAATGAACAAATTATTTCACTATAAACAAAGAACAGAAAGAAGATAATTTTATCTTCGATTCCGATCTTAAAAATGGTGAACAGACTGACATATTACTGAAAAACAATGTCATTAAGACGTTATTTCTGCCACTGCTAAAGTGCCACAGTTAATTAGCGCTTGTCTCCCAAGATACAACAGTCCGGACTCCGTTAATTGGCACTGGAATAATGGAGGCTCTGGCAAGAGGGATATGACAACATTGTCTGATAAAGTTAGCACTGGTAAAGGTGTTAGAAAATGGTATAAGGATTTGATCAGAATCGTCTTCTATTTATAGGCTTACACCATGAGTAGCTTTGCAAGGTTTTTGCAACTGTTCGGGTGTGACTGACTTTTCAAAAATTCAGAATTGTTATGTAACAAAAAATAAGTTATGGTTTTACACCCAAGCCTTTAGGGTGCACACAACTGATTAGCGGTCGTCTCCTAAGATACAACAGTCTGGACTCCGTTAACTGGCACTGGAATAACAGAGGCAGTGAACAGACTGAGACTTGTTACTAAAAAACAATGTCATTAAGATGTTATTTCTGCCACTGCTAGGGTGCACACATTTAATTAGCGGTCGTCTCCCAAGATACAACAGTTTGTACTCCATTAACTTGCACTGGAATAACGGAGGTTCTGGCAAGATGGATATGACAACATTTTCTGATGAAGTTAGCACTGGTAAAGGTGTTAGAAAATGGAATAACGATTTGATCAGAATCGTCTTCTATCTATAGGCTTACACCATGAGTAGCTTTACACGATTTTTGCAACTGTTCGGGTGTGACAGACCTTTCAAAAATTTAGACCTGTTATGTAACAAAAACTAAGTTATGGTTTTACACCCATGCCTAGTGTGCACACAATTAATTAGAGGTAGTCTCCCAAGCTACAATAGTCTAGACTTCATTAACTGGCACTAGAATAACGGAGGCGGTGAACAGAATGAGGCTTGTTACTGAAAAACAATGTCAGTAAGACTTTATTTCTTCCACTGCTTGGGTGCACACAGTTAATTAGCAGTCTTCTCCCAAGATACAACAGTCTGGACTCCTTTAACTGACACTGGAATAATGGAGGTTCTGGCAAGATGGATATGACAACATTGTCTGATGAAGTTAGCAACGGTAAAGGTGTTATAAAATGGAATAACGATTTGATCAAAATAGTCTTCTATTTATAGGCTTACACCATGAGTAGCTTTGCACGGTTTTTGCAACTTTTCGGGTGTGACCGACTTTTCAAAAATTCAGAACTGTTATGTAACAAAAACTAAGTTATGGTTTTACACCCAAGCCCTAGTGCACACACAGTTAATTAGCGGTCATCTCCCAAGCTACAACAGTCTGGACTCCGTGGACTAGCATTGGAATAACGGAAGCTCTGGCGAGATGGATATGACAACATTGTCTTATGAAGTTAGCATTGGTAAAGGTGTTAGAAAATGGAATAACGATTTGATTAGAATCGTCTTCTATTTATAGGCTTACACCATGAGTAGTTTTTCACGGTTTTTGCAACTGTTTGGGAAAACCAATTCATGTAACAAAAACTAAGGTATGGTTTTACACACAAGCCTGGCCCGGGGTGGGCACGCGTGTTTCAAACCGAAACCCAAGTTGGGTGTGTTCTCCCTCCGGAGAAAATCTTTGTACCCCAATGACACAACCCTTTACCTAATTTTTAACTTATTAATTTGCTTGCATCTTTGTTCTTTTTCGATATGGGACTAACATTTAATGCTAGATAGCAAACAAATAATCAAATTCTTCATTTCAACATGCTAATTTCGGAGATGACTATTTCATTCATTTGAAATCCGTTCTAGACATGTGAAAACTATTAGGAACAAGTGATGCTCTGATTCCACTTGTTAGAAAATTGATGATCTTTTTGAGTCTTTGACCCAATCAATGCAAACCACCAAGCAAAACTAGATCACATCAATCAATCAAAGCATACAAGAATTATCCCGGTTGGGACTTTCGCCTTAATCCGAGGGAGGAAGAACCGAGATATTATTTCAACTAGAGAAGATACAAGAATATTATAATTCTCATGACGACCCTCTCTCCAGCCTAACTGGAACTTGGTCGCAATTTACAATGGAGAAATATCTCTTCTTCTATTCGGCACTCAATTGAATCGTATCGTTCGAGGACCCGTTACAATTGATTATATAGATTTAGAGAAACCCTAGTTTAGATATCTTGATATAATAGCCATCCTATGTATATGAAGAGATTAACGTACAATTAGAGTCGTAATTTCTAACTAGAAGACGAAGTGGGCTTCAATCGAATCATCAAACCCGCATCCAAAAAACTTATCAGCGCCACGTGCGGTCGATCGTCCTCCTCGCAGGAAAACACTATACAGTCGGGCGGTCGAATGCAACTGCTACTGTTGCTGACTGTTTACCTTCTTCTTCGATCATTCGCTTCGAACCCTTTACTTGTATCACCATATTTTTTTCCACACCGAATAAGTATACAAGACATAAAACCCAATAAATACATCATTTTATTTGTGTTGATGAGTAGAATAAGATGGAACTGATTTCCAACAAATTTATGAGAAATCTAAAAGGTACTCGATTCATATCTAGGAATTCGGTTGATAACCTCATAATTCCGTTGTTTATGGTTACTTACAAAGTACTTACTTGATATGGTAAAAATCACAGCAAATCAGAACCATACAATTTCTACACAGATCTCAAAGCTTCTATAGACAAATTAACTATAACGGGCCTCTCTAACAGGTCCGGGCCTTCTCCAAGACATGGGCTTATTTCAAGCTCATAAAAAGTGACAGACTAGGCCCACTAGGAGAGACACCCAGTGTAACCCCTATTTTTGGATTTTATTGTATTTTATTTCTTTCCTTGATTATTGTATCCGAATTCTTTTATTATATTATATCTTGCTTTTCTTGAGCTTTTATTTTTTCTTGATCGTTCTGTGCTCTTTTGGTTGAGATTTTGCTATTTTTGGTTCATTGCAAAATTTCGCTCTTCCTATTTTGAGTTTGATTTGTTCCGCTTTATGTTCATCTCATTGTTTTATGCTTGTTCATCTCTTTTTGGAGCCAAAACCGATACCCAAAATCCATTAAACCACAACCCCAAACCCCAGTTTCTAATCTCCTATAAATACCATCATTAAACCATAATATTTTATCCCCCTTTCTCCTCCGCTATTTCTCTCTCCTCGACCCTCATCTCTCTCTCTCTGTTTCGTTTTCACCCAACCAAAACCAACCCAACTCCCGATCGCTACTCCGACCACCTTCCTCATCCACCATCGTCCTCTTCACCATCCCCTTGCCACCACCATCTCATCACCTCCGATCATCCCTGTCCTCACCATCGTCCCGCTCTAACCCAACTTCACCGAACCCATTACCGCTGTCTTCGCCACCACCGTTCCTCGTTCATCGCCTTCGTCTTCGCCCTCCACTCACCCTCGCAACCACCGGAGAACCCCACACCCATCGTCGTCGTCCAACCCTGAACATCCGCCGCTCTTCGCTCCACTATTTTCGTCGAGAACAGAGTCATCACAGCCATCGTTGCGTCACTTCCCGACCGCAGCACCGCCGTCATCCGCCGTCGCCGCCTTACCGTGGTCACCGTCTGCCGTCGCTTCATGATCGTAGCATCGCGCCGCAGTTGCCAAAGTCCTCCCACTCTCTCCCTCTCTCTCTCTGTCGAAGTGGGGAAGAAGAAGCCTGAGTGGTCCGTTTCCGTGTTTGCTGTTTTGGCATAACGGATCTGTCTCGCCGTTTGGTGTTTTGCTAGATTCGGAGTGGAGTTGCTCTTGCTGTTTGGTTGCTTTTGCTGTTTGGTATTTTGTGCGTAGCTCGCCCTGCTTTGGTTCGTCGCCCGGGATCCTTATCCCGTTATTCTATTTGTTCGAATCTACTAATTAACAGGCAAGTCTCTTCTTGAACTAGTATTTTATTTTGTTCAAGATCCCTTTGATCTCTGCAAGTAGATCCCGTCCTTTTTCTTATCATGCTGTATTTGAAAATTCTGTTAAGTTTATCGAGGGTTTACACGAGATAACCTGACTTACTCTTAACATCGTGCCACTCTCTTTGATCTAAAACCTAGTCCCTATTGTTTCATGCATATTCACATTACATGAAAATAACTAGATCCATGCTATAGACTTGTTTGATGTATTGAACCTGTTAGACTGAATTTGATTGATCACCATGCCTGTGAAAATTACATCTAAGAAACTGAAATTTTGCATGTTAAACATCTATTGACACTTTGATTATTAATTTGCACGAAGAATATGATTGTATAATTTAATTGTTGCCTATTCATGTTAAAATATATTCTGGACTGCTGTGTGTTCCATTTTGAATCTGATTTTCGACCATGTTGCTGTCATATTTTGAATTAACTTTCTGAACACGAAATTTAGCCTCTGCTGTCTAGTTTACTACCCTTTTTGCATATTTGAATTCCGATGTGTAATCTGTTAGATATCATCATTTTACTACAGCTATGTCAGAATTTTTAGATTCACAAATGCATGTGTATCCTACTGTTCTATAATTTCTTTGACCATGTTAACAGTAAAATAAAAATCTGAAATAAATCTAGCTGAACCTAAACATGTGTAGGAATCACCCAGAATTTTTTATAGATTTATTTGATCAATTTTCGGACCCAAAACAAATAGGTGAACACAGATTACATCATGCTGTTTGAACATAAAATCTGAAGAGAATAGAGTTTTCACCCTAGCATCTGTATCTTTTATATGTCTTATATATATTTTCTGGAACCGGGTGGAATTCTACTTTCTAGACCTTCTGACGGATCCAGATTTGCTTTTCTGTAGTAGCAGTAACCCATGTTTTAGTACAGCAAGGTCATGCTGTCCTGATTATGTAAATTGTATGTAATTGACTTGTTTGCTTCATGCTTTGTCTGTAATGTATAGAATTAGTCACACTTAGTATCATACAACATTGACACCTTCTTGCATGCTCACATAGGATGAAATAAAATGATAACAAGCCCGGGTACTATGGGATGACTTGGTAGTGAACAATCGAAAACTGTACTCGGTCGGGCCCTACTGTACTGACCTGTACTATATGGCCATAAAACTCTGCATGATAAACACTGACACTGAACATTAAAAACTAATTACTGGGCCGAGTACATGAACCGTGAATTCACCATCAGTCTAAAACGTTCACTGTGTGCTTGTGCCGAACCTGTAGTATGGGATGCAGTAGTACGTGCACTAGATAGATTAATAAAATAATTAATAACCTGCATTTATCATCCCATGCTTGATCCTGTATATAACTGATTGAACATAGACCTTTGATATCATTACCTGCTCTTTGCTTTGCTATTTGACCTGATCATGTCTCTTTTTCTTTGATATACATGTTTTCTTTACCCTCTATTTTCTCTACTTGCTGTCCACGACTTGCTCTAAGGACACTCTTTTCTTTCTTTTTAGATCAAGTATTTACAGGTACTGAAGGAGCTATACCAGAAGGAATTGGTGAGCAACGATTCTTAAGATGGAGCTGAATTGCGCTGCTTAATTCACTTTCTTGCTAGTTTATTGTTTTGAGCATTGTTATGACTTGTAATTTGTTTTGGGCTTATGTTCCTGGAGTTTGTTTTTCCCAGATGTTGGGTTTTCTTGTGTTGGATGTTATTATTATTGGATTATTTCATTTATTATTGAAGTTATCTTGATTCATGTGATTATATCTTCCTGCGTGGTTGTATTTGTTGTTGCATATTGTTAAGTTAGTTTGGTATAGCTTGAAGATTGTGTTTACATCATTCGCTGGTACTACGTTATGTACTCATATTTCATATCTTGGGAAGCGGGGCGTGACACCCAACCCATGCAGGCTAGGAGTCAAATCTCTTATCCCTAACAAGAGAACTTATCTCTTGAGGGGAGGAGCATAAAGGAGATAAGGAATTCATATCGATCCAACGGTTCCAGATCGATCTCTTGATATATTTCTCCGGCCTATAAATACCCTCCCCTCTCTACAGTCAGAAGGTAATCAACAATTCGCCAGTTTCTCTCTCATAATATCTTTCTCTTTCTGGTTCTAACTTGAGCGTTGGAGGGTCTGTCGTCCGGGCCACCCCCCGGTGTTTCAGGCTTTTTGCAGGTCCATCGGCCGCATCAGCAAACATCGGATTCAGATCACGGTGGTCAATCAACGATCCAGATTGAATCTCATGAGCTTTAACGGCATTTTACGGCCAAGCTCAAAGGTCAGACTTTTAGTAGTTTCCATAAATTATTAACTCACTATCTGTTTGCTCCCACACCAAAATAAGCAGCAACAGATTGACACCGTCTGTGGGAAACTACACAAGTCAGACTTGCCACCATGCCACCAAGACTAAGAGGCAGAGGGGCGGCCTCAAGCCGTCACACCAACTCTCTTCGTCAACCAGCTCCTCTTATGGAAGATCTGATTCCTCCTAAACAGTTACCCCGGCAGCCTAGTCAAGCTCCTTCCAACGGAGTGGTACCAGGGGGGCTCCCAACAAAACCGTCATGAACAACATCCTCAGCATGATCGTATCTCAGTTCATAATGCTTCAACTGATTCAATGGCCTCGCGAGGCCTCAGGGGGTCTAAAGATCTTCGCCAGATCATCAGTGCCAGGCAACAAGGAACCGATCTACGAATCCAATTGGACGAGAGGCACGTCCGATTTGAGGCCTCCCTCTTGGGTCATCAAGCAAACCAGAGAACCAAATTTCCTAGACAGAGATCAATGCAATCATCCTCTCACAGGGGGCACACCACAATAAGGAGCCCAACTCATGAGAGTCGAAAGCTTCTTATGTAGAATAAAAGGAAAAATGCCTCAGTCACTAGGGCCGAATTGGATAAGTTCAAGCTCGATATTCTCCATGCTATCCAAGGAAGTCAAGATCTGGGTCAACCCCCCAACGAAGGATCCAGCGACTCAACTGGATCCCAGAGGAAGGACGACCAAGTCCTTCACCGTATCCAAGAGGTAGAGAATCGTCTATAACATATGAAGAATGAGAGAAACCGCTTCAGCAGGGCCTACCGCCCTAGTCGACCTCCTTTAAGCAAAGCCATCATCGATGCACCCATCCCAAGGGGCTTCAAGGCTCCTCAATTTGAATCCTATAATGGAGAATCAGACCCGACAGACCATGTTAAGAGTTTCAAAACACTTATGATGGTCTATAACGCCATTGAGGCGCTCATGTGTCGAACATTTCTCACAACACTGAAACAATCAGCAAGGGAATGATATTCGCACCTGAATCCAGAGTCAATATTCTCCTTCGATCAGCTTGAGGAGCTCTTCATAGCGCACTTCGTTACTAGCCGCAAGGCTGAAAAAACAAGTGCTTCCCTATTGGAACTGAAACAAAGAGATGGAGAACTGCTGAGAGACTTAGTGAAACGCTTTACAACTTAAGAAAGGTCAATTTCCTCCTTGAATACTTCAGTGGCGGCTGCAGCTTTTCGACACACGTCACTAACAAAGACCTGAAAGCCTCCCTTGGGAAAAAGCTACCAAAAGTTTCACTGAGCTCCTGGAAAGGAGTGACAAGTATATCGGGGTCGAGGAAGCTTTCTATCCTCAAGGCAAGAATGATTCATATTCCGGGAACAAACGGAAGAATACAAGCAAGGAAGAACTCAAGAAGTTTCAGAAAAACAGTGCAAGTCAATGCCGTCCAACTCTAGTGCCATGCTTTGACAAGTTCACTCCTCTCAATGCAAGCATATCAGCCATTCTCATGGAAGTTGAGAAGGACAGAATAATCTGCCCTTCCCTAAGATGTCAACGTCTAGCAGGAGAAGAGACAAAAATAAGAGGTGCGCATTTCACCGAGATCATGGACACACTACTAATAACTGTCGAGCCCAAAAAGAAGAACTGGAAGCCCTAATTCGCAGGGGCTATCTCTCCAACTTCGTTAGAAAGACCACGATGCTGAAAACCCTTCGCCCCGTGGGGCTAATAAGTGTCAAGAGAGGCCATTCGAATCGCAAGACTCTGAACACATGGCCATCCTCCTCTCCATTCATGGAGAACCGATGGGGGGGGAGATTCCAACTCCTCCCACAAAGCTTTCATCAGGGAAGTCAACTCCATAGATAACATTCTGCTTGTCAAAAGCACCGAGGTCCCAATATCTTTCTCCGACAAGGATTTAGAAGGCGTCCGAACACCTCATTGTGACTCATTGGTCATAAACCTTTACATGATGAATCATGAGGTACACTGCATCCTAGTGGACAATGGCAGCTCAGTAAATATCCTCTTCATGGCCGCATTCGAGGCTCTCAAACTCTCCCGAAACCGACTCAAACCAGCCGGTTATACACTCAACAGATTCTCCGGTGTCCCCATTCAAGTAGAAGGAGTCATCACACTGGATGTGACAGTAGGAAAGGCCCCAGCTATTCGAACGGAAGCACTGGACTTTATGATAGTCGATGTCAAAGCTGCATACAATGCTATATTTGGCAATCCCGGCCTAGCTGCCTTTCATGCAGTTGCCTCCGCATTTCACTTGAAAATGAAGTTTCCAACAACAGCTGGCGTAGGCCAAGCTGTAGGAAGCCAACAGGTAGCACGAGCATACTACACCGCTATAATAGGGGGCTTGGTTCTCTTCCTCAACGCTATAAAGCTACCGCCAGAAAGCAGTCACAATAATTCCAAGACTGTAAACAAGCTTGAAGCCACTGCCATAAGCAATTCTACCAAGAACTTCCAAACCTGCTACATCATTTCCCACTAGGTCCAAACTAGTTCTCATCATGACACAGTAATAAACCTGAATCTCTCACCCGAAACCACTCCGCTCATCCAACGGAGATAAATAGTCATGCCTAAACACATTGGTGCATCAGATTTCTCTTTCTCTATGCAAAACAATGGGGGGCTCCCTCCAAAACAGGCAAGTCTAAGCAAGGTTACTAAGTTGTTTGCCTAACAGCTCATCAACATGAAGACCAGAGGCAAGGAGATATCAACAGAACTTGGAAGGTAGAACACCTTGTGAAGGTGAACGAGGGCGTCTGAAATGTTCTCTTTTAATAGTAGTAGCAAATTTTCTAAATTTGTAATAACGGCTAGCCACTAGAGCAGTCGCTTAGTTTTATTTTTCAATAAAATGTATTATGAACTTTTACAAAGTTATGGTACAAGCCAATGGAAGCATACAATGAGTTGAGTGTCAAACTTATACACAAAAACGACACCAAAAACTCGTTAAAAGCTTCCTACAAGACGTGTTCGGAGTCTATACCCATGGTTCAAAGTTACTCTAGCAATTTGCATTGAAGCAAGTTCATAGTGTGCTTCACTATTCGATCTGCTCCTGCAATCTGTTAATACTTAAGAAAATAACGAGCTAAACGCCAAACTTACTCCTAGAGCGGTGCTAAGAACTCGTTACAAGCTTTCCATAAGATGGATTCGGAGTCCATACCCATAGCTCGAAGATACTCTAGCAATTTGCAATGAAGCAAGTTCAGAGTGCACTTCGCCATTCGATATGCTCCTGCAATCTGTTAGCGCCTCCACGACCAGTTCGGAGTCCTTACCCATGGCTCGGAGTTACCTTAGCAACCTGCAAATAAGCACGTTCAGAGTTTAACCCGTCATTCGATCTGCTCTTGTAACCTGCTAATACCTAAACTAACAAGTTTGGAATCCATACCCATGGCTCAGAGTTTCCTTAGCAACCTACAGATAAGCACGTTCAGAGTTCAACTCGCCATTCGATCCGTTCCTGAAACTAGTTAAAATTCCTTGAAGATAGATTAGGAGGTCCAAAATCGTGGATCACAGTTACTCCAGTATCACTTGTAAAAGCAACACTTAGAGTTCAACTCTTCACTCGATGTGACTGTCACAATTTATCGGAGGACCCGTACAGCAAGTTTGGAAAATGACTCTCCCTCAGAGTTGCTCCTACAACTAGCTGAGTTCAAGGCGGAGAAGTTCTAAACTCTGTCACACACTGTCGACGGTTCGTTAACTATACGCAACAGACTTGAGGCCCTGTTATTTAGCTACAAAGAACCCAGTCGATGGCGTATCAACCTTGACAGCAAGGATCAAGCATATGAAAAGAATTCTTCAAATTACAGAACTATTGCAAACCCATATATTCAGATCCAGTACGACTACAAATATCAACAAATACAAAATGGCAAGTTCAGAGTCTAACTCTCCCCAAGAGCAGCTCATACGACTAGCCAACCCCCAAGACGACAAATCACAGGACAAGACACCGACACGTAGAAGACTTCTTATTCCGCAAACTACAAGTCTCATTACAATAACAGAACAACAATGAGTCTAAGTTTCGTGTCTAGGAATTGCTACCAAAAGTCCTGTGAACACCGTACAACATACTGTCAAGTAAGTTGTTCCTCTAGCTACACACTGGAGTGATGCTCTACTTAAGAGAAACAAACCTCTACACCGGCCTCCTACCAGCTAATAGCTCCATAAGGCCGCCTCAACTCTTGATGATAAAATTAAAGACAAGTTTTCCTTAGGCGGGCAAGCTCCAGGTTTATCCAATCATCTTCACCTCAACAAGCTTCAACTCCGTCTCTCTTAAAGAACTGTGCATACGGAAGAATCCCAACTCCGTCAGGCACCGTGTATCGCGAAAGAGAACAAGCTTAGTTCCCCAAGGACCTCGTTCAATGTACACAACTATTAGTCGGTAAAGAGAAGAATGGAACCACTTCAATGCTGAACAAACACAAGCGACTTCACTTCCATATTAAGAAGATTCAGAACACCTACAACTCATTTGCTCAAAAAATGAGTTCAGCTCCACGCACACCACTTGAGTTCCTCTGGTCACCAACTTGTCAACATCGAGCAACGAGTTTGACGCCTTGCGCTCGCTCAAGCACCGTAAACAACTCGTTGGCTCCAAACAAAGAGCTCAATACTCTGCTATTCGCACAAGCTCCACCAAATAGCTCGTTGGCTCCAAATAACGAGTTCAATGACCCTACTTTTCGTTCAGGCTCCACCAAATAGCTCGTTGGCTCCAAACAACGCGTTCAACGCTCTGCTCACCGTTTGAGTTCCATCAATAACTCGTTGGCTCCAAACAACGAGTTCAATATCTTACTCTTTGCTCAGGCTTTGTCAACAACTTGTTGGCCCCGAACAATGAGTTCAACGCTTTGCTCGTCGTTTGAGCTCCATCAATAACTCGTTGGCCCCAAATAGCGAGTTCAACACCTTGGTCTTCGCTAGAGCCCCACCAAACAACTCATTGGCTCCAAACAATGAGTTCAGCGCTCTGCTCACCGCTTGAGCTCCATCAACAACTCATTGACTCCAAACAACGAGTTCAATACTGTGCTTGCGGCTTGAGCTCCATCAACTACTCGTTGGTTCAAAATATCGAGTTAAATGCCTCTATCTTTGCTTGAGCTCTGTCAACAACTCGTTGATTCCAAACAATGAGTTTAACACCTTGGTCTCTGCTCAAGCTCCATTAACAACTTGTTGGCTCCAAACAACGAGTTCAAAGTCTTGTACTTCGCTCAGGTTCCACAAAATAATTCATTGGTCCCAAGCAACGAGTTCAATGTTCTGCTCACCACTTGAGCTCCATCAATAACTCGTTGGCTCCAAACAACGAGTTCAATACCTTGGACTTTGATCAAGCTCCACCAAATAGCTCGCTGGCTCTAAACAACGAGTTCTACGCTCTGATTGCCACTTGAGCTCCATCAACTACTTGTTGGCTCTAAGCAACGAGTTCAAGGCCTTGCTCTTCGCTCAGGCTTCATCAACAACTCGTTAGTGTAATACCCCGCAAAATAGCATATGACTATTTTGCATTGTAATCCGTGCACAGTTGAGAATTGCACGCGATTATGTATTTTTTTAATAATAATTAATTTTAATTGAGAGATTTCGAATATATTAGTTATTCTGAACCCGACAATGTATATTCGGGGTATCTTCTCAATTAAATTGTGTGTATTGTCCCGATTATTTAAACGACAATTTTTGGGAAAATAATATTTTTAACATGTATTCTTATATTTTATTTTAAAAAATAAATGTTTTATTTGTATATGGAGGTGCATATACATATATGGATGTATTTATACCATGATTGGGTCGTATATGATATATATGTCCGGATACTTGTATGCATTTTATATATATACTAGGATTGCCCGTGGGACGTGCCTACGGCACGTATTCGGGACTGCATATAAATTTCTAAAAAAATTAAAACAAAAAAGGTGGGTGTAAACAAAAAAGGTGGGTGTTTAAAATGTTTTTCTAATACGACGTCTTTAAAATGTTTCATACGGCATGTTATCGCGACGTCTTAACTTTCTTTAAAATGTTTAGTAAAAATTTCGATGGAATATCTCATGAAATATTATTCCTTTGATAACAATTCCTCCCTAATCCTTTGATAACAATTTCTTTGATAACACAGTCATAATATATATTAGGCTCTGGGAAAAAAAAACTTCATATGACTAAAGCTATAGTTTGGAATCATAATAGATTTTAGGAAATTTTCTGAAAATTTTGACAGTCAAGAAATTCTGAATTGCATCTTCCTCTTGCTTTAACTTTGTCGTAAACAATTTGAACAAAGAAGCATAGGGTTATACAGCACATCTTGTTCTTTATTTTTGCATATTATATCATGATTGTCAGTAAGATACATAATGTTTTTAGATGGTGACTTTGGATAGCTTATGATGCCCAAATTAGAACTTTGGCTTGTCTTGATGATTGCATATATTCATTCTAGATTAGAAATTTCTTGTGGTCAACAAACTGAAACAGAAAATAAAGAACTTGAATGTTTTATTTCTTAGAAAGATAGACACTCAGGAACATGTTTAAAACTATGAACTTTAGAAGGAAGTTAGTTCGTACTCATCCTCACATACAATCGTGAACCCCTGTTTCTCCATGGAGTATGATACGAAAGTTACATCATTAGGAGTTTGTACTGGTTCCAATAAACTACTAACATTAGACTAACATTTTATTTAAGGTATTTCATGTATTACTAACTTTAGCATCTAAAGTTACACATGATTGATGGTGGGTAATAGCCCTCAGCGATCAGCTTCTTATCTAGAAAGTAATGTGTAGGTCAATCCTTCAAACTAATTCTCTCTGAGAATGTAGATACAAATACAAAATGTTCACAATCTCACAGGAAGCTTCAAGTAATTAGTAAAAGAACATGAAGCTTCAAGTCTATTAGGCTCCTTACGAAATTCTGCTCACAATTAAAAATTTATCATCACAGTCAAGAAATATAAATCTTCCCCAGGCCAATCCAAGCAACATCACATAGACATTATATATATCGGGCTCTGGGAAGAAAAAATCTTCATATGACTAAGATACAAAATAAAAACCAAGATATCGTTTGAAAACATAATAGATTTTTAAAAATTTAGTAAAAATTTTGACAGAACCTCCCCTAAAATATTAGCCCTTTTACAGAAATTCCTTACGGAATTCTGCTAACAATTAAATATATGACATCACACGCAATAAATATCAATCCTCCCCAGGCTCAACTGAGCAACATCACACAGACATCATATATATAAGGCTCTGGGGGAAAAAATCAGAATATAATGCAAGATACAAAATAAAAACCAAAAATTCGTTTGAAAATGTAATATTTTTTTTGAAAAACCTTCGAAAAACCTTTAAAAAACCAAACACAGAACCCAATACTCCACAAAATTACGGGTACGGGTATTAACATAACTATATTATATCATTATTATATACAGTTACTTACATCATCTCCAAAAATGCTAAATATTACAATTATTACAACTATTACATCCTCCACCATACTAAACACCAACCAACTGAATGAAAAAAAAATTACATGGTTGTAGGAGAACACAATGGTTGAAGTCTTCAAAATAGGACCAAACAGTGAGCCTAAAAAAACAGTTAGAGTTTTGAATCAAATAGTAAGAGTTTACAATAAACAATTAAAACAATAGTAATAGTTTTGAAACCATTACCTTTTAAATAGAACAATGGCTTCAACCAAACATGTTCCTCATCACCCTACAAAAAGTTAAACTGTCAATATGTACATGACGATTTTGTGTGTGGACGACAATCTGGGAAAAAAAGAAAAAACATTAAATTAGCAGCAATTAACGGTTAACATAGGGTGTAGTTGTAGTAAACAGAAATTTACCTTATTGCAACCCCAATTCATCAATGTAGTTGCATTTATAAATTTGAGGTCCATGTCAGCTGCTTCCCAGTTCTATTAAAGTTCAAAAGTAAAACAACAATGAAAATAAGTTTTAGTAAGGTAAATCTATCATATATAAATCTATCATATACAATTCATCTTGTTTCATTAAAGAAAAAATAATAAGTTAATAGACGACCCTCTTTCTAATTTTTTCTTCTTATATATGGTGTCAATATTTCATTACTGAAAAGTTAATTGATTTGAAGAGTTTGCTGGCTCATTATTGATTTAATGTTTGTCATCAAATAATAGAAAGGGTGATACTTGTTTTTGCTAAAATAATTGTTTGTTATTGCAACTCCAATTGCTATATTGTTGAAAATTTAGCATCGTCTTGTAGAAAAATAAAGAGAGATTCAATATATATATGCTTGTGTTTAAGATAACCATAGTTATATTTAATATCCATCTCTATGAAAAACTGTGAAGTGTAACTGTGAAGTGTGAATTGTGAATTGTGAAGTGTGAATTGTGAAGTGTTTAAGATAACCATAGTTTCAGATTTAAACATATGAGTAGCGTAACTGTGAAGTGTGAATTGAAAAAAAGATGATCACACTAAAGGCTTGATAGTGTAACTGTGAAGTGTGAATTGAAAAAAAGATGATCACACTAAAGGCTTGATTGTGTTTTGATTAATAGGTAGAGTTTTGAATTAAACTACTTTTACTTTTAGTTATCTTTTTTATACTCATTCTCGGAAGCTTGAACTAACCAAGTGTAGCCAGCAACTAAAAATGGAGAATTTTTATGTGTATCAAAGAAAGTGATGAAGTTCTTGCTTCACCTTTTATCTGTATTTATCAAAAAAATGTGCTTCATATAAATGGAGAATATTTATGTTTTTCAATTAATGTGCTTCATATTATTTCAATTAATGTGCTTCATATTATTTCTTTATGATGGTTACCTATTAGGTAGGTGTGATTGGTAATTTGGTCCATTCTTCCCCAAACATAAAAAAGCAAGTTCTTGCCGCTGGGTCCTTGCAGACTGTTATTAGAATATTTGGTCCATTTAAAAGCAAGTTTTTTGGTACTGTCATCAATCATTAATTTTGTTCATTGCATTTTCCCGGTGAGATGTAAGTCTCTAATTATAGGGAATGTCAATTCCTGGAACATGTGGAGTTTTATGTCAATCCTGGCATTTGATACTTGAGATAATTCACGTCGTCAGTAACATTAGTTGTCTGATTTTTATACCAATTAACTGTGTGATGATTGTTGATTATGATGCCAACATAAGTGTGCTTTTGCTATTATGTTAACCTTTTGGACTATGAGTATTGGAATGATTGTAGTATTATTTTAAATGTGTAATATTCAGTAGTAGCATATTACACTGCTTACTTTTGTGTACCAGACAATGAATTCAGCAAGTTAGCAGACATTCATTTTAACAGCATATATTGGTCTGCCCATACCATATGAAGAAACAAAGAATATAATATCGTGGCATACCTAAGAAACAAAGCATATATTGGTTACTATGCTAACAGCTTCATTATAATCTTTTTGTGCCTGCTATACTATCGTTCTGCCGAGGTGGTGGAAAAACAAAGAATATAATATCATCTAAAATGTAATTTAGACACTGTATACTTGAGAGGATATGCTGAGAGTATGGTAGTGGTAGCTCATGCACAGTTTGGTAGATGCATTTTTTAATTCTATTTAGAGAAAATTTAATAGTTTGTGGATCATCCATAATACTATTTAATAGTTATAATAAATATTGGTGACTTGAGTTTATGGAGATCACCTAACTGAATTAAAAGTTTTATTCAAGTAAGGTTCATTAGTTAGAGTATGAAATTTTTTTATTGAAAGATAATCAAAGTCATAAAGTACCTGTATTTTATGTTGAGAGTATGGAAGTGGTACCTCTATAAAAGAACTTTAGGATAAACAATATTTGTTGTTGAGCTCAAACAATCTTCTGGTAGAAGTAGAAAAATACGATCAAAACTTGTACACCTAGAGAGTGCAACATAGAGTTGTCCGTGACTGAAAACTGGTGAGCGTAAATCTATCCCCACAATATCAACAGATTGGCCTTGTGCTTTATTTTTTGTTACAGCATACGCTAATCGAACTGGAAATTGGCGTCTTGTCATTGCAAAAGGTAGATCCGAAGACGAAGGTTTAGGGGTTAGAGGTATTCTTGGAATGAAGACCAAATTTCCTGCTTTATCGCCAGTTAAAATCATAGCCTCAATTACACGCGTCGACTGAGCACACCGAACTACAATTAACCGAGTGCCATTACACATACCATCCTTTGGTGCAACATTCCTCAACAATATGATTGGGCACCCCACTTTCAGCTCCAGTTTAAATGGTGGTAGCCCGGGAGGATCTAAAGAGTTCAAAAACTCGTTAGGGTATCGATTGGTGATGTTTTGATCAACTCCATCTTCCTCAGACATTTTATCGGCAGCAAGAAATGTAAATTTTGGCCCCGGATGAAGATTTAATGCAGCAGCATTAATGAAATTGACATCATCATTTCTCGCTGATAGAATTGTCAGCTCTGTAAGATATTTGGGAGTGATAGTGCCGATAACGTTTAGTTGCGGGTAAACGGTAGATAAAAGTTCATCCAATGTGTGACACCTCCGAATTGTTGAAGGAAGTTGTACGGTCTCATCGGGTTTGGAGCCAATCTATGTAATAAAGAAGACTTATTTGTCAGTAAGAGTCAAAAGGAGAGATTTGCTTAGTTATTACAAAAAATATGTAAGAAGACAACCTCGTTTAGAAAATTGGCAAATAAAACATTTCTGATATTGGATGAATCTAGACGCATGTTCACGTTCAAAGTTAAGACTTGTACGGCATTCCAAAGTAAAGATTTTCTTAGCGATGCACCAACAATTTGTTCCCGAACCCCCTTCGGTACTGCTGGTAGGATTTGTCGAAAATCCCCACCGAGCACCACAGTGATACCACCAAATGGATTTTTATTATCACGTATATCTTGAAGTGTACGGTCAACAGCTTCTACACAAAACCTATGCTGCATAGGGACCTCATCCCAAATGATTAGCTTTGCTTCCCTGAAAAAATCTGCCTGAGGTGATTGCTTAGTGAACCCACAAAAGGAATTATCCAACACATCAAGTGGGATGGAAAATGTTGAGTGTGCGGTTCTACCTCCTACCAGTAACAATGATGCAATGCCAGAAGAAGCAACAGTTACAACAATGAAACCATCTCGATGGCATTTCGTTGCTAGTGTATTGTATAAAAAGGTTTTTCCAGTACCGGCCCCTCCGTTCAAGAAGAATGTAGTTCCCTTGCCGCCCATAACTGATGTAATTATTGCAGTATATGCAGATAACTGTGCATCATTAAGTGAATTTATACTTGCTTGTATATTAGCTTGTAGGGCTTCAACTTGCAGTACTCTATGTTCCCAAATAAACTTGTTGCCAACAACCGTACTCCAATTTTGCATAGGATGGGGCATGGGTCGGAAGTTATCTAAGCTCTTGCCTAATTCTTGAAGCATTTGGTTTAAAAGATATAGACCATAATCTAGGACTTGGGCTTGGGTAGGATTGGGAATGAAAAATAATGTACGCAGTTTGTGTTCAAGATCATCACATATATGCACTGAGAATTGGTTCCATAAGGTAAGTGGTTCCAATGGAGAGCATTCCGTAAGAATGACACTAAATAACCTTCTAAGTTGGTAGCCGGTGCTTATAATTGTAGCTTCTTGGAGACATTGTACCCACTCGCCATCATCTTCCAACAGTCCTCTGGCAACACATGCTAATTTGAAAGTAGCATACTCAATATTGTTGACTGTATGTAAGCACTGAAATGATCGTGGTCCCTTCACAGCTGTTAGTAGCAAATGCAAATAAAAGCGCTCATCCGAATTCGGAGTTGCAAAGTACATTCTGCCGATTGCGTACCCCTTCTTTCTCGGCGTCCACATCTTCGAAGACTTATTCCATACAAAATGTTGTGGGAACTGTAGGTAGGTGAATGCGCGTGCAGCTAAATTTGATGAGCAACATGCAAAAAAACCGGTAAGAGTTGTCATTTCTAGTTCGGCTCTAGATACGACGTCGTCAATCCTATCAGCCGAATTATAAACAACACGATGCATTCCAGGAAAATGCAGTGCCAAGCGTACAACCGCTGGCACCTCTTCATGTAAAGAGTGTCCAAATATTCGCCATGCAGCTTCTGGAGGGCCAATATACCGTGCGTCGAGATATTGCTTGATCTCATCTACTCCTCCCAACACAATTGTTGCGCGGTCGTTTCCTTTGAAAATATATTTGTGGATATATTTAACACATCTCACCCCAGCACAAACTTCAACATTAATATGACAATTAAACATTTTAGAACGGTAAGAATTATGGGGTACAACACCTCTATTATCAACCTGCTGCCCTCTCACAGTATAAAAATGTTTAGTATCACGACGACGATAGATTGGATAGCCATCTTGATCCATAGTTGTTGCCTCGGAGAACTCTCTAGGATACCTCTTTTGATATTTTCCATTTTCCATGCACGATGCTTGAGGATTTCGTCCACCACACGGGCCATGCACCATACAATTTTTGACAGTTTCAAAGAGTAGGGGATCCGCTATCGGATCTGGAAATTCAGCAGAAACTACTTCATCTACTTGTTGGCATGTACGAATTTTGTCTGGATTTGCAAGAAAGAAAAGAGCGTGCATATGAGGTAGCTCGCGTTTCTGAAACTCAATGGTAAAGACATGCGCAACTTTCTAACCAAATACTTTTGCTTTTTCTATCCCTTTCATCAAAGCATTTTTCTTCAACTCAAAAATGCGAGAAACTAAATCAGGGCGATCAGTGGCTTTTTGATGTGGCAATAGAGTTGCAGTTATTTCTGGCCATTTGGGATTTGCAGTCATGGTAAGGAAAATATCTGGGTGTTGGTAGTGGCGCGTAATAGCCATTGAATCTTGAAAGATTTCAAACATATGTCTTGGACTACCAATGAATGAAGATGGCAAAATGATTCGTTGTCCGACCTGATCAAGTCCTAACCCATCTGTAGCGATGTCGGTAAGACCTTGGTAAAGTTCAGCTCGAAGTTTTCCCTGATTAAGCTTATGATATGTCAGTCAATTCTGCTCAGTGGCTGCCCAAGCATCGACAATAAATTCTTGCAAAAGTTTTTCTGCTCTCAGAATAGTTGAATACTCTGTATTGCGTTGAAATAAACGATAACTATAGAATTGCATTTGAGTTAGTCTAGCAGTCGAAGGTCTTCCATTGATGACATCCCACTGTTTCAAATCTGGTTCCCATCCCAACTCACCATAAGGGAATAGCAAGACATAATGCAAGGGCAAATATGCTGGATGGCACTCGTTAATTTGCATTAACTCGTTGTTTCCCCTCAAATGCAGTATGATATCTCTCATACCACTAATTTCTGTTCCATCACCAGGTATAATCACTGCAATCTCATCAGTAGTTGGAAGATTATACCTACGCCGGTCAGTTGCTGAATTATAGTGTAGAACCGCAGGTAAGCTGTGATCCGAAGAACTTGTCTGGTTTAAAATTGTATAAGCTTGACGGAACTTATCTGCAAATTCATTGAACTCCAAACAATCCTGAATAATATTGAGAACATCAGCTCTCAAATGAGGATTTCGCGATGTACGAAAACCTAAAGCAGAAACTGGATCGTAAATGTAGAGTTGTGCATAAACAGCAGCTTGACCTGGCTGTGGTATTAATGACCCCGTTCGGTGGCGCAGCTCTCCATGTATAGTGAATGAGGTAGGCCCCCGACCATGGATGACCCTTTCATCCATTCTGACACCCAAACTCGTAAAAGCATTTGCTGCATTGTATTCTCGAGTATAAGTCCGAAATGAAGTCGATTGTACACTATCACCATCATATAAATCTTGAAGAGGTGGGAGTGGAGTAATGAGCAAAGGTAGTTTCACTTTTTTTTGTGAACAACATTTTCCGAAATAATTATTTCTGGCAGATGAGACCGATAATTTTTCATCATTCCAATGCAATGCTGAACAATAAGAGCATGTCACATTCATCATGCCGAGAAAGTGTCGTTCGGAATTGAACCTATTAGTTACGATGGCCAGGTAAGTTAAAAGTTGTATATATTTTAACCTATGGATAATATACACGGGTTAACGGTAAAATAAAATTAACCTATTTGATTTGGACGTAGCAGTTCGATATTGTCTTTCACGTTGGGCCAATTGACGCGTGGTGCACCCTTCAAGTCTCGCTACTTGTGAATCAATCATATGGCTGAATATGGAGAACAACTAACTAAAGACATTCTGAAAAAGTTAAGATTAAAAAAGCAAACATTATTTACCTAACAGCGCCAGAAGTTTGAGAGGTTCTTTGCAGGCCAATATTTGGCGGTACTGAAGTAGTTTGTCCATCATACATATGTTTTTGTGGTACATTAGAAGGAACAGTTGTTCGAGGTAAACATTCGTCAGTTGCGTCTAATACTCGTATAGAGCACATTTCAAGTTTCTCTCGTTCTCGTCGTCTACGTTGGGCCAACGTAGCTTTCGATATAACATGAACATTATGAGCCTAAATTTGTGAAAATGAATCGTTATAAATGATTGTTTAAGCGGAGAACCACTTACTTATTTGAGAATGTATTAATTTTCACAGTGTGAGGATAAATAAAAGAAGTAGTGTGAGGAAACGTAAAGAAAAAGCATTGTAGATAAAGCAAGATAAGCATATACCGCACTGGACATTTCATTTTCTTTTTCCTTTCCCTTGCCAGAATAACTTGTTTCCTTTCTCTACATTGGGTGGTTAAAAAGTAGGAATTAATAAAAAATCAATAATGAGCAAAAGACCAACCAAGTAATAAGGGGTTAAGCTTACCTTGCGAAGAGATATTAGATTAAGCTCGCGTTCATCTCGAATGGTAACCCCCGACATTTTTTTGTCGAAGGAATTGCACCTGCAATAGAAAAATATCAATTTTGAATGTAAGTGGATAATTAGTTAATGTGCTAAGAACACAATGAAAAGCTTAACTTACTGTTTTTTCCAAGTCAACATCAACCTGTAAGGTATTAAAGTAAACATTAAAATGAGAGGAACTTATTGTTATATCAAGAGTTGTAGATATTTTTTTTTAAAAATAAGATACTTACATGGCCATATATAGTGATGTCATCCATTGCTGTTCTTTAATTGGAGCAATTGACCTGTATATAAAGGAGGGGAAATATATTAACTATGTACTCAAATTGGAAATAGTTCTTATTCGCGAAGCTTTTTTATCCTCCCGTATTATTCTCTGTTTTAATAAATTAATTATGTTAATATTAGTTGGTTTAAATTTCTTTTCTTTAAAGTATGCTAATTGTGATCATTTATCTTTTGCAGCTAATTAAATCTTTTCATGATAACTGTGTATATTGCTGGTAAATGGAGATGAATTTCAGTTGGTACTTTCGGACTGCCCTAGTTGATTATCTTGTTTTCTATAGCTGATATTAGTTGTAGTTGGCAGTTGATGTTTGGATTAGAAGCATGTCTATAATGTTCTTGGTGATGCCCAATCACTCATGCCATGATTGTAAATACATATATTTGAGGAAAAATATTTAGTAAATATACAACCTTACAAACATAAGTTTTATTTACATTTTACATTTTACTTTTTATTTTTTCCCCTTAAGATCTTTTTACACAAACATGTTCAGCATCTTATCAACCGGCAAAAGAAATTAACAGCATTAACTTTTCTTACCATTTTGTGCATATTCCATCTCACCTAAATATGGTAATAAATTCCTCCACATATGGGCTATGGAATGCAAGTTTTTATTCTTATATTGACATCGGGCACCTAAATATAAAGACATCATGGATAGCAAGTTTGGAGATTGTAAGTTCTCACCTGCAACTTCTATTTTTCACAAACTCTACACAAATTGTTTTTTAACAGTGTTACTGTGTCCATCTCACAGCTAAACAGTAGTAACTAAAATCTAGTTTGCCTTCATAAACAACAAAAGTTAACCATGGCTTGAACAATGAAGATTTGTAAGATGCTTGTGTATATGTGAGAGAAATCTCAACAACTAAACAGAATGACACTGGAAAATTTTGTTCTTTACAAACTCTCCTTGTACTCTCGTTGCTGAAAAAAACTCTTTAACATATTGGATGAGTTATAGTCACCTGTACACTGACACTGGCATAATATATTGGATGAGTTATACTCTCCTTGTACAGCTCATTCTTAAAAAAATTGAATGCAAATTGTAAACCCATCAACCTATACTTCACGATCAAGCTCTCTCCATGTATCAATTCACAATCAGCAACAAAAATAGTCGAAAAGCTATCAATCTAAGGATCTAGCCCAACTCAAAACCTCTTTACCCACAACATCCAACTAACAGGGCAAAATCCCATACACAAATGCAATGTTGATTATATCAAATAAATTTTTCCAATGCAAAACACGTGCATTGCACATCCTAAGAAACTACATCTTAAAACTCAACAATTCGACACAAATGCGACAATATTTAGAAAGCTTCAGACATTATTTCTAACCTGAAACTAAAAGCAGATCGAAACGGAGCTGGCAAGTCCAACACAGACTTCGGCGAGTACGAATCAACAAACTATACCATGTTTATGATCCAGCTCTGCACCAAAATCAGAGCCACACGTCGATTCAAATCCTAACTCCACCATTTCCCCCAATTCCAGCCAAAAAGTCAACCCTGTAATCTGCTGCAGTGCCAGAAAAATCATGAAAAAGAAAATGATAGATGTATACAATTGTTTCAGGGCTAAGAATAAGTTTAGCATATGCCTAGGTTATCAAGCAAACATCTTACATGGGTTCTTTACAATGGTATTAATGAAAAATTTCAGATAATGTTCTCGGTGAGGGGTTAGTGAAGAAATTTTACATCATATTCGGCTCACCAGCTTGAATCGTTAAAAAGAATGAACATGAACCACTGGTTTTGCATTAAGGCTTATAGCAATGCAGGAAAATTTCATAAGCCTCCCCAACCATTTTTTGATAGTGGTATGAAACTGTGTGATGGACAACCTATACAATTTCCGAACTATTATTTTTGCAATGACAGTATCAAGTCCTGACACAGTGATAGTGCATGGTGATTCTCCAAAATCAATACAGCAGCATCAAATTGGTTATAAGGTTATAGTTAGTTAATCATATTTCATTTGAAGTCCAAACCCATCTGAATTGGAAACTTTTAGGGCAAAAGAAATTACTGGGAAATCTGGTTGCTGTTCAAGATTATCAAAATTGGAAACCCATCTGAATTGGAAAATTTTAGGGCAAAAGAAATCATATTTCATTTGAAGTCCAAACCCATCTGGTTTGTTTAAACATATTATTTGTGTAGATGAGAGTAAAGCTGTCCAGACTCTCAGCTGAAGCCAACTCCCTTAGATCACTCAAAATCCGCACTCTGCTCTCAACTTTCTGTATCAAAATTCAGGTTAAAAGACATAATAATTATAGCAACAACAGGACAATTCTTAAGCAAATATAGATAATTAAACTAAAGCAACATGTCATATGAATGAAGTTTTTGGATGTTTAAACATTTGCATGTATCAAAATTCAGAGTAAAAGACCTAACAATTATAGCAACAATGGGACAACTCTTAAATAAATTTAAACAAATTAAGCTAAATTTTATCATATAAAAACAAATGAAGTTTCTATGTGTTTGCACATTTGCATTTTCCCCACTCAAGAGAAACAACAAATAGAAAGAAGCATACAATAAAACTAAAGCAAACAGAACCATTGTAGCATTTCGAAGCACCAGAAAAAGAGAAGTATTAGAACTAAAGAGCAACCTATAATGCATTATGAAATATTAATAGGATCCTTTCCCATGAGCCTGGTGATTCTTGTACATATATATAACCACAATTCTATGCATTTTTTTATAAATCAAAAAAATAAATCCCTTTTATTTGCTTATAGAAACCATACAGAAAGAGCACAAATCAACATATTCAGATTAAGTACTACCAAGAAAAGCATAAATGCTTCATTCAATTACATAAATCTATTGCTAAAAAAACTGCATAAATTTCCTTCGCCCATAGCTTTTAGAACTGTTGACAGAATAAATCAATATAAAGGTGATTGTTATTTGTATGACCCCTTTTTCTTCTATTTATTCTTTTATCTCCTTCCAGTGGGAGTGAATACATAAGATTCTCAAGTTGTGACACTGTTGCAGAGGGCAACCATAAAGAATACCTGCACGCTAAATAAGGCTGAAGTTCTTCATTCAGGGGAAATTATCATCTGTTTCTTAGTCACCAGTGATTAGTAATGGACAGTACAAATGGCCCTCATAACTGAATGTAAGGTTTTGGACCTTACTCTATGTTTAGCCTACCAAATCAAAACCGAGGTGAAATCAAAACCCGAAGCCAAAAAATACCTGAGAGGTGAAATCGATGGTTGGATGGGGTCGCTGTGAGGTGAAATCGATGGTTGTGCGATGGCGACTGGACTGTGCGGAAGGCGACGGGAAGGCGAAGCTCGAACGGGGGAAGGCGATGGGACTGCGGAGTTGTCAAGGTTGGGGGCTGTCGATGGAGAGACGGCACAGGGAAGGTGCGAACGACGACGTGAAGGATGAGAGGGCGGAGGAGGAAGAGAGTGAGAGAGCGGGAGATCGGGAGGCAGGCAGAGGTGAGAGCGGAGATCGGGAGGATGAGGGGGTTAGGATCGGGAGGTGGGGGGGCGCTGATGAGAGGAGGAGGAAGAGAGTGAGAGAGCGGGGAGATAGAGAGAGGGAGCTAGTGAGAGAGAGAGTGGGCGGGAGAAAGAGAGAGAGAACGAGGAGAAAGAAAGAGAGAAGGGTTGTTCTTAATTTTTGGGGAAAAAGAGATAGAGAATGTGTGTGTTTTTGAATTTGTGTAGTTTGAAATTTGGGCGGGAAAATATGTTTTGTGAGAGTATATCTGGTCCATTGATTTTGGGATAGATTGAATGTGAGCCACTTGATAGCTTTCTTTGTGTTTTATTATATAGATGTATACGTATATATTTATATGTATATATATTTGTATGAATATGTAATTGAATTGTATTGAAGTGGATTGTACAAATACATACACATGTATAATTGGAGAGTGTATAGATACATAGTATTGTAGGGGTGTATAAGATTCACACCAAATATGATAAAATCCCCCACTCCCTTTCTCTTCCCCTACTCTCCACCGACCTCTTTCTTCCTTCCCCTCCAATTTCAGTAGCAACCCCAAACCCATATCTCCATGGCCAAGTTCAATTCTCCATCTCCAATCTTAATTTTTCACCCAAAAAACTCCATATCCATCTTCTTCTACTTCATCTTCTTCCACCTCTCCCAACTCTCAAGAATGAAAAGAAAGAGGGTTTTTGATTTTATGGGTTCTTGGAGCTTTGAAGGTGAAGAAGAGATTGAGAATAGGAGGAGAAGGAGCTAGCTAAAGCTACTAGAGTCTTCTTGCAACAAGTGGGTGATTTCTCTAAACCATTAAAGATTAAGTTTTTCTTTGTGTATGATGATTTGCATATAAGAACAGCTAAGAAATACTTGATTTTGCCATGTATGAATAATGAGTATGCTAAGCGAAGAAAGGTTGTGTGGTAGAATAACTACTCTTCAAGATTTTTGCTAAGAACCATGTTCTTGAGGTATAGTTAGGGAATTGTTATCTAATAAACGGTTAGGAATCTTGAGCTCAAATTTTGTGAGATTCCTGAAGTACCATGGTAAGAACGGGATGTCGATTTCCTGGCGGATAGGGGATTTTAGACCATCGAGGCTGTTATGTTCTATGTTGGTGGACACGAACGGATCAGAATGGGTCTTCTGGGCAATGGATATACTGCGTGTATATCTGTAAGTTCATCACAGCTTTCGAGGAGGGTCCGATGCAACAAATTATTGGTGACAACGGGGTAGCGCCCTGAATTATGTCTTTTATTTATACCTCCACAACCATGTCATACTACCAGGAACAGGAAGTGGACCGAATTAGAATGCATTGCATAGCGAGGGTTCGAATCCCTGAAACTAGAGAAATGGCTTGATCTGGGACACATGTAGTATGAGATGCATGTGTGTCCAGAGTCTTGCTGACATTAGAATAAGTGTATCTGTTCAATACTCTGTATTTTTGCATTAGACTCAGGTCATGGCTTACACGAACACTAGGAAATCAGGATACACGTTTATTTTCCATTCAAGATGAATTGTGAGTGTGATAGTTGAAGTGCATAATGAGTGTGAAAGTGATGTATTGCGAGACGTAATGATATATGTTGTAAGAAATGAATGAATGCGATGTTATGTGATATGAGATTGGGAAAGAACACGTTTATGAATGAAGATGAGTACGAAGAATATAAGTCCTGAGTCTGTAAATGCAAATGAATGGTAAATGAGGTGCAGTTTATGTGAAAGTACAGTTATTTGTGAATATAGAGCTTTATGGGAAAGTAAAGTTATAGGAATATTTGTATAAGGCATAAAGTGATGGGCGTTAAGCGACTAATTTGTGAATGATTTCCAAACTAAAGATAAGTATGTTATGAGCGGGTATGGATATACATACAGGTGATGACTCAGAGAGTATTTGATGTGAAATCCCATTTATGATGTTTACATGTTCAGATTTCAGGTAAAATTTGATTATCTTGGTATTCGTAAGTTCGTTCTGTTTTTACTTATAAAGTTTAATTTTTTGCTTAATTAGTAAATTATACTCACACCAGAAATGGCTAACCCCTTAGTGTTTGGGGGGTTAGGGAGTCTCTGGACTACCCTAGATCCCCTACTGTTACATGTCCTCAGCAGTGTAGAGGTGAGGTGTAGATTCTATGGAGTGGAGCTTTTATTTTAAAATTGTTGTTTAAGTTTAATTATGTGAATAGTGAAATTTATTATTTAAATTGTATTTTAGAAGTATAAGTATGTGGATGATGATGATGAGTATAGTGTAGAGTGGCATGATATGTTTTTGACCCCTACCCATCTCTTTGTAGAGTACCGAGCCCTGTGGTATGTTTTATAAGTTATTTTCTTAAAAACTTTACTACGTTTTCAAAGGAATTTATGGTTTTTAATTGATAATTGATATCCTATTATAAGTTTGGCCCCCAGAGTATGATATTTATATTGCCTATGTGATTCTGCTCATTTTGGCCTCGGGGAGCCTATGATATTATTGCCTGTGATGTGAGCTACGAAATTTAGAGCAGAATTCCGTAAGCTTTTTGTGTTTCGGGGCAGAAATTTCAGGGGAAAACTCTGCCAAAATTTTCTTTGAAATATAACCATCTTAGTTTATGTTTAAAGTGATATAGAAATTGATATTTGTAATTATTGATGTAGTAACTCTGATGGCAATAAAAGTGTTTAAATTTCTGTGTTATTTACTGTGTTGAGATGCATTTGAAGGCAATGATTTTGATTGTGTCACGAATGTCCGATAACGGGAATTCGGGGCACACAGAAGTGGTATCAGAGCTGACTTCAAATTATAGTCTAACACAGTAGAAAATTAAACCTTAGAATGCCAGTTAGAGGCAGAGTTACGTTCAGATAATGAGAGTAATCGATATATATCTGCGATTCCTCTCTAACCAGAACTAAACTCGTCTATGTTTTACAGGATGATATTGTATTTTGGGAAACGTTTTCGGTGCACTACCTCCAGGAAGAATGACTATTCTTCTAATTGAGTTTAGTATTGGCAGATATGATGATCATAAATCATATGGTAGCGCTTTACAACTTATGATTATGATCTTCCCTATATCTGAACCAGTCTCAGTGTACTTCATTTTTACTAATGAGCTTGGTGCATTCATGTTCAGTAGCGACTAGTCTATAACCAGACATCAATGGAGACAACCATGCAACTGGATACCAGAAGGCAAATCTGCAATCGAAAGTCTAGAAGGCAAATATGCAACTGGATATCGGAAGGCAAGTCTGCAGCCGAATGTTCAGAAGGCAAAACTGCAACTGAATGTCGATTCATAACCTGATGTGTAGGTAACAAGTCTGCAGTCGAACGACAAGTGAGGGCGAATGGTAGCACGAAAGTTGAGAAAGAACGATAAGGCCACACCGACGAGCTCAATACCGAGACTAGAATTCGCGACATACCAGGGAAGACACTGGTAGAAATTAGCATGAACCAGGCGCCATCATCAGGAACTAATCAAGACTGGGCTCGAGGAAGGATCTGTCAACGATCAACCCAATCATTCTCAGAAGCGGTAGAGTTCTCCAAGATTAGCTTATGATTAAGCAACCACCAGGAGCATGCCAAGGAGGAAATCTTGCCCAGACAGATAGCAATTATGTTAACAATTCAGCAAGGTCACCAAGAGGAGCTACTTAGGGGCTGAAGCAGTAATGTGTGACTTTGTCCTTTCTAAGGAGGGAGTGGTCACCAACCAACAGGAGTCGTGATCAAGGAGTGAATGGTAGTCAAAAACAAGGCAAAATAATGCAGCCATTGTCTACTCCAGAGGAGGAGCAGAAGAACGTCAGTATCAAACTCATGGTGGGTCTATCCAGAAGACTGAAGAACAACAGTTCAACTTGGTAGAAGACCAGTTTTTCGAGGATATCACTCGAGGAACAGGAGATGGTTCAGGAAAATGTCTCGTGAATCGTTGATATTTGTGTTTTGTTTTCCTCTCCACTAGCAGCGTTCAGAGGACAAAACGATTCTAAGGAGTGAGTGATGTAATACCCCGCAAAATAGCATATGACTATTTTGCATTGTAATCCGTGCACAGTTGAGAATTGCACGTGATTATGTATTTTTCTAATAATAATTAATTTTAATTGAGAGATTTCAGATATATTAGTTATTCTGAACCCTGACAATATATATTCGAGGTATCTTCTCAATTAAATTGTGTGTATTGTCCCGATTATTTAAACGAGACAATCTTTGGAAAAATAATATTTTTAACATGTATTCTTATATTTTATTTTACAAATAAATGATTTATTTGTATATGAATGTGCATATACATATATGGATGTATTTATACCTTGATTGGGTCGTATATAATATATATGTACGGATACTTGTATGCATTATATATATATATATATATATATATATATATATATATATATATATATATATATATATACATATATATATATTTGTATGAATATGTAATTGAATTGTATTGAAGTGGATTGTACAAATACATACACATGTATAATTGGAGAGTGTATAGATACATAGTATTGTAGGGGTGTATAAGATTCACACCAAATCTAATAAAATCCCCCACTCCTTTTCTCTTCCCCTACTCTCCACCGACCTCTTTCTTCCTTCCACTCCAATTTCAGTAGCAACCCCAAACCCAAATCTCCATGGCCAAGTTCAGTTCTCCATCTCCAATCTCAATTTTTCACCCAAAAAACTCCATATCCATCTTCTTCTACTTCATCTTTTTCCACCTCTCCCAATTCTCAAGAATGAAAAGAAAGGGTTTTTGATTTTATGGGTTCTTGGAGCTTTGAAGGTGAAGAAGAGATTGAGAGGAGGAGGAGAAGGAGCTAGCTAAAGCTACTAGAGTCTTTCTACAACAAGTGGGTGATTTCTCTAAACCATTAAAGATTAAGTTTTTGTTTGTATACGATGATTTGCAGATAAGAATAGCTAAGAAAAAATTGATTTTTCCATATATGAATAATGAGTATGCTAAGCGAAGAAAGGTTGTGTGGTAGAATGACTACTCTTCAAGATTTTTGCTAAGAACCATGTTCTTGAGGTATAGTTTGGGAATTTTTATCTCATAAATGGTTTGGAATCTTGAGCTCAAATTTTGGGAGATTGTTTGTCTCTGTATCTAGAGCTTACATGATTTTTTTAATATTATTTAGAAGTCATCTAATAGCCCAACCTAAGTCCCCAATTTCGAACGGCACCTGACTGCAGAATCAGCAGCTTTGAGAAGTTCTGTAGTAACTTCGGAAAACCGTAATGAATTATTGGTTAGATATTTTTGGCTGGAAGTTTTTGTGGACACTCTTGTATGTGTCTAAAACTATATTCTTAAATTTCGTAATTTTTCGAGGTCGTTTGATGCATCAAAAAATTTGTGGAATTCAACTGGTCTGGATCGTGGAGCTGCAGCTGACTGTTTTTGAAATGAAGTTCAAAAAGTCATAACTCCTTGTGTGTTTACGGCATTGCTGTGAAATTTTGGGAATAGCTTGTGGTATGAGTCTATTTGATGATTCTCAAATTTTAGAATTTTAAGAGGTCATTTGATGAGGTTTCTAGAGTAATTAGTAAGGGGTAGTAAGTACCCTGCGGATAGAGTAGCTGAAATTTGTGCATTGTTTGAGGAGTCATAACTCATTGTGTGAGATGAATCTGAATGCAAATTTTGGACACAATGAAATAGTATATGTGTAGATTAAGAATCTCAAATTTCATAAGCATTGGACTCAAGGTCAATTTATTATTGAATTTCAAAGTGGGCTATGTTCTGCCTAGTACAAGTTTACTAGTTTGTGAAGATGAAAAATTTCGGAACTATTTGTTAATGAATTTGGGAAATTGACCAACTAGAGAGTCTTAGTAGGGAGTCATAACTTTTTAACTCATATAGAATTTTGTAATTCTAGTTTATAGGTTGAGAGTTATGATTTTCCAAAGATGAAACGGATCCAGTCTTAGTTAAGGTATTATTGGCTAAGTAAACCAGTTTCTCCCTGTTTGTACACCTGATGGAACTTAGTGTTTTTGAGAACTCAAATGATTGAATCTGAAGAGGTGTTCAACTAGGAATTTGTAGTAGACACTCCCACCTTTCCATTGAACTCGGAATCAAGTACTTTCAATGAGTGAGCAAGATTTTATGTCGTCGGAAAGGTACATCGAGTGCGTGAAGGAATATACTATTGAGAGTATATGTGGTTTATATAGTGTCCAGATAATTGAATTTGAGGAAATAATTAACTAGAGAGTTGTAGACTTGGATCTTATCTTTTCCAGAATGAGGGTTATCAAGCAATTCCGAATTGTGTGCTGGAAGCTATGGTCGTTGCAAGTTTAGCAACCTGTTGTTTAGACTGACTTCAAGCTTAAGTTAACTTAGGAACTTGAGTTCTTTAAAGAATTTGAGGGAGTCGTCCACTAGGAGTTGCAGTGGATCTCCCTACCCTTCTAGGAATTCTGATTGTGTGGGATTCCGAGGAGCGTAGCTTGAGTTACAGCTACTGCTATTTCATGAACTATTTCATCGGACAATTGATGAGGAACCCTCTGTATACCGCAGTGTGATGATCATAAGCTATTGTGTTTTAAAAATATTTTTAGCATTTCATTTGGAACTTAGGCAAGTTCCTGTGCTTAGTGCTCATGGTGGACATGAGTGAGTTAGGACATAGCTCCGGTCGGTTTGTGTTTGGTACTCGATGCCTGAGCCTGTCAATGGACAAGAATTGATGGTTATGTATGTGCTTACCTTCATTTGAATTATATTACATCCTTGGGGTGCCGTTGGATCACTCACTGAGGGTCATGGGCTGGGATTATTTGGTCGCTGACCTGTGAAGGTATTGGGAATCAGTGGATGTGATTCCTATGATGATTGTTGTTTTGACAGACCGGACAGGCTCGACATTGTTGATCGACACCGAGTGTGACTTGGGTAACAACTTGTTTTCAGTAAACTACATTGATTAGGTTTTCCTTTATTGTTTCACTCGAAGACCGAATTGGTGTTAAGAGTGATTCCCTATGATCCAACTCGTTCTGAGAGTTAGTACTAGGCGGTGATACTATGGGGCTGTCTCTCCCTGTTATTAGGGATACGTGCTGCTATGCGTATCTTGCACTGTTGATTCCTGAAGTACCATGGTAAAAACGGGATGTCGATTTCCTGGCGGATAGGGGGTTTTAGACCTTCGAGGCCGTCATATTCTATGTTGGTGGACACGAACGAATCATAATGGATCTTCTGCGCAATGGATATGCTGTGTGTATATCTGTAAGTTCGTCACAACTGTCGAGGAGGGTTCGATGCAACAAATTATTGGTGACAACGGGGTAGCGCCCCGAATTATGTCTTTTATTTATACCTGCACAACCATGTCATATAATCAGGAACAGGAAGTGGACCGAATTAGAATGCATTGCATAGCGAGGGTTCGAATCCCTAAAACTGGAGAAACGGCTTGATCTGGGGCATATGTAGTATGGGATGCATGTGTGTCCAGAGTCTTGCTGACATTAGAATAAGTGCATTTGTTCTATACTCTGTATTTTTGCATTAGACTCAGGTCATGGCTTACACGAACACTAGGAAATCAGGATACATGTTTATTTTCTATTCAAGATGAATTGTGAGTGTGATAGTTGAAGTGTATAATGAGTGTGAAAGTGATGTATTGCGAGACGTGATGATATATGTTGCAAGAAATAAATGAATGCGATGTTATGTGATATGAGATTGGGAAAGAACATGTTTATGAATGAAGATGAGTACGAAGAATATAAGTCATGAGTCTGTAAATGCAAATGAATGATAATGAGGTGCAGTTTATGTGAAAGTAGAGTTATTTGTGAATATAGAGCTTTATGGGAAAGTAAAGTAATAGGAATATTTGTATAAGGTATAAAGTGATGAGCGTTAAGCGACTAATTTGTGAACGATTTTCAAACTAAAGATAAGTATGTTATGAGCGGGTATGGATATACATACAGGTGATGACCCAGAGAGTATTTGATGTGAAATCCCATTTATGATGTTTACATGTTCAGATTTCAGGTAAAATTTGATTATCTTGGTATTCGTAAGTTCGTTCTATTTTTACTTATAAAGTTTAATTTATTTGCTTAATTAGTAAATTATACTCACACCAGAAATGGCTAACCCCATAGTGTTTGGGGGGTTAGGGAGTCCCTGGACTACCCTAGATCTCCTACTGTTACAGGTCCTCAGCAGTGCAGAGGTGAGGAGTAGATTCTATGGAGTGGAGCTTTTATTTTAAAATTGTTGTTTAAGTTTAATTGTGTGAATAGAGGAATTTATGATTTAAATTGTATTTTAGATGTATAAGTATGTGGATGATGATGATGAGTATAGTGTGGAGTGGCATGATATGTTTTTGACTCGTACCCATCTCGTTGTGGAGTACCAGGCCCTGTGGTATGTTTTATAGGTTATTTTCTAAAAAACTTTACTAAGTTTTTAAAGGAAAATGGTTTTTAATTGATAATTGATATTCTATTATAAGTTTGGCCCCCAGAGCATGATATTTATATTGCATGTGTGATTATGCTCATTTTGGCCTAGGAGCCCATGATATTATTGCCTGTGATGTGAGCTACGGAATTTAGAGCAGAATTTCGTAAACTTTTTGTGTTTCGGGGCAGAAATTTCAGGGGAAACTTTGCCAAAATTAACTTTGAAATATAACTATCTTATTTTATGTTAAAAGTGATATAGAAATTGATATTTGTAATTATTGATGTAGTAACTCTGTTGGCAATAAAGTGTTTAAATTTCCATGTTATTTACTGTGTTGAGATGCATTTGAAGGCAAAAATTCTGGTTGTGTCACGGATGTCAATAACGGGGATCCAGGGTGCTACAGTTAGCTCCAGACAACGAGTTCAACGCTTTTCACATGAGCTCCATCAATAACTCGTTGACTCCAAACAGCGAGTACATCACCCCGCTCCTTGATCGAATCCTTCTAATGACCCCTCATCTTCGTGCAATAGGCTTGGCATCCAATGCCGGCCTAAAATTGTCTCTACAAAACTTGCTCAGTGCAAACAGCAAGTTCAACAAGTTTAAACTCTATCTTCAAAACTTGTTGGGCGCAAATAGTAAGTTCATCGACCAAAATGGCAAACTCTACCTCAACTCGATCAAGTAGTAACCTCTATAAACTTGCTAGGACCAAAAAGCAAGTTCAAGCTCAACTTTATCTCAGAGCTCTCTCTAAACTCGCCGGGATCAAACGACAATCTCTACATCAACTCTATCTCAGAGTTGTCTCTAACTGAGCGGGATCAAACGGTAGTTTCTACACCAACTCTACTACAAGTTGCCTATACAAACTAGCCTGGGGCCGTTTCTAAGTCAACTCGATCAAGGAGTAACCTATATAAACTTGCTGGGACCAAACAGGAAGTTCAAGCTCAACTTTATCTCAGAGCTCTCTCTAAACTCGCTGGGATCAAACGACAGTCTCTACATCAACTCTATCTCAGAGTTGTCTCTAACTTGTCCGGGATCAAACGACATTTTCTACACCAACTCCACTACGGGTTGCCTCTACAAACTCACCGGAGTCAAACGGTAGTTTTTAAATCAACTCTGTCTACATTTGCCTTTCCAAACATGCCAGGGCGCAAGCGGCAAGCTCAAACGTCTATCTCTGTTACAGAGTTCTCTCCAAACTTACTGAAATCAAACAGCAAGCTCTACATCAAATGGCCGGTCCAAGCGTTCAACTCCGCCCTAGAGTCGCCTCAACAAACTTGTCAGGATCTGAAAACAAATCTACCACAGCTCATATAGTTCAGCTATATATATACAAGATCCCACAATCAAAGCAAACCGCTCCAAGTCCGACAGAACGCTCGTCAAATGATGAAATGTTTGATCGACAAAACAAGCTACCAACACAATGCTTGGTCGACCAAAAAGTGGTTCATCAAAATAAGCGATGAGATGTTTGATCAACAAGCACAACGTTGGCATCGACAAAAAACTTCAAAGCCCGAAAAAGATTCAATTCATCCATAAATCGAAGGTTATGAAGTAAAAACTTGGCATACACATACATATATATATATATATATATATATATATATATATATATATATATATATATAGAGTAAGTCTATTAAGAGCTGGGGAGCTGAAATCCTTATCGAGAGCTGGGGATTTCAGCCATTTGATCGCAATTGATCGCGATCGAACGGCTGAGATCTCCAGCCTCTTATCTTCAGATCTGTTGAGGGGTAAAAGGGGTATAATCGAAACCTTACCCCTATCTCTTATCTTCTCATGCTCTCTCTCCCGCTCTCTTTCTTCGTCCCGCTCTCTTTCTTCGGAACGAGTCTAAACCCTACCCCTATCTCTCTTATCTTCTCACCACCAAAGTAGAGCTCTCTCTCCCGCTCTCTTTCTTCATCCCGCTCTCTTTCTTCGGAACGAGTCTAAACCCTACCCCTATCTCTCTTATCTTCTCACCACCAAAGTAGAGGTCTCTCTCCCGCTCTCTTTCTTCGTCACTTATGTAAACCCAACTCGACGAAAAACCATCTCCAACTTTTTATCTTTAGATCTGTTGAGTGGTTAAAGGGCTATAATCGAAAACCCCTATCTCCCTTATCTTCTCACGACCATAGAAGAGCTATCTCAGTTGGTTATTTCAGATCTGTTGCTCCTTCTCTGTCTCCGAATCTTCGTCGAAACCCAAATCGATGTTAGGGTTTCGATTTCTTCTCTCAGTGGGTTCTCTATCTCTCTCTGCGACGATAAACCCAAATTGATGTTAGGGTTTCGATTTCTACTCTCAGTGGGTTCTGTCTCTCTCAGATTTCGGAGGGAAGTGTTTGATTCTCATAAATGCTTTTATGATTTCTGTTAAATTTCTTGCATTTTCATTCGGTTGTGTGTGTAGGCAATGATGAGATTCATTTTGATATAAATTGGTTATTTATTTTTGGGGATTGAAATTATTGTTTTGAAGCGTATTTGGTTGTGTGCCATGATAATTATGCAAAGTTGAATAGAGTTTGGGGAATGAGCGGGAGAGAAGATGGGGAAGAAATGAATGAATGTTGTTGAATCCTCAATGCCCTCAACACTTACCTTACATTTAAGTGATTTGAGTCTAGCTCAATTCATCTGATTTTTGGGCAGCAATGACATACAATGATTGATAGTATCAGTATATTTTTTGTAACTCACGTTGGATGCGTATGTGTTGGATACTCATTTAAGCCTTTTGGGGATTGATTCTCTCCTTTGGTGTGTTGGTGTAGGCAGTGATGCGAAACACTTTATGATCTGAATAATTTTTTCAGCTTGTTGTATTTATGTTTGATTAATTATCTATCATATTCTAGTTGGCACGGCACCCCACTACAGGCCTAGTTTTGAATAGTGTGTTCTGAGCCTACTGGTTTTTTTTAGTCTATATATATTCATGAGTAAGTCTATTATGAGAGGAGGTCGATTGATCGTGAGTAAGAAAGAAAGATAGGGGTTTTTGATTTTACCCCGAAACATTCTGAAGATAAGGGGGATCGAATATGAGTCCTTCGATTGCGTTCTATCGCAAATGAATGGCTAAAACCCCCCGCTCTCGATAACGATTTCAGCTCCCAAGCTCTTAATAGACTTACTCTATATATATAAGACAATTGATGATAAGCTCCAAACAACATAAACTAAACATGAAGTGCAAAATGTGTAAGCTCCAAACAACAGAAACTATATTTTTTGTAAAGTACGTTGGATGCGTATGTGTTGGATACTCATTTAAGCCTTTTGGGGGTTTGATTCTCTCCTTCGGTGTGTTGGTGTAGGCAGTGATGCAAAATACTTTATGATCTGAATAATTTTTGCAGCTTGTTGTATTTATGCTTGATTATTTATCTATCATATCCTAGTTGGCACGGCACCCCCATGCAGCCCTAGTTTTGAATAGTGTGTTCTGAGCCTACTGGTTTTATTTTACTTTATATATATTCATGAGTAAGTCTATTATGAGAGGAGGTCGATTGATCGTGAGTAAGAAAGAGAGATAGGGGTTTTTGATTTTACCCTTTTTACCCCGAAACATTCTGAAGATAAGAGGGATCGAATATGAGTCGTTCGATCGCGATCAATTGCAAACGAATGGCTAAAAACCCCCGCTCTCGATAACGATTTCAGCTCCCAAGCTCTTAATAGACTTACTCTATATATATAAGACAATTGATGATAAGCTCCAAACAACATAAACTAAACATGAAGTGCAAAATGTGTAAGCTCCAAACAACAGAAACTATATTTTTTGTAAAGTACGTTGGATGCGTATGTGTTGGATACTCATTTAAGCCTTTTGGGGTTTAATTCTCTCCTTCGGTGTGTTGGTGCAGGCAGTGATGAAAAACACTTTATGATCTGAATAATTTTTTCAGCTTGTTGTATTTATGCTTGATTATTTATCTATCATATCTTAGTTGGCACGGCACCCCAATGCAGCCCTAGTTTTGAATAGTGTGTTCTGAGCCTACTGGTTTTTTTTATTTTATATATATTCATGAGTAAGTCTATTATGAGAAAAACCGTCAATTGATCGTGAGAAGAGGTGGAGATACAAAAAAAAAAACATTCGTTTGGAACTAGTAGAAATGGCTTAATAAAGCAGCCCCATTGACAAACTCTGTCTTCTGCATTTGACTAGCTTCTTGCTTGATTTATTAGTAAGCAGTGATGACAAGTTTATGCACGATTTTGTTTATTTTTGATTTTCCACTTTTGGAGTGTGTAGGCAGTGATGAAAAAATTATACAAGACAAGTAAAATGAATTTGTTTTTTTGTACCCTCCTACCAACTTAGTGTGCAAGTCATTTCAGCTTGATGTTTAGTTTTTGATTTCGGCAACTGGTATACAAAATTTTTTTGGTGGTTGGTGGTGTTCAGTTTCTGTTGTTCTTAGGTTACACATTTTGAACTAAACATGTTCAGTTTCTGCTATTCTGAGCTTACACTATTTGAACTTCATGTTCAGTTTCTGTTGTTCTGAGCTTACACATTTTGAACTTCATGTTCAGTTCCTATTTTTCTTAGCTGAGCTTACACATTTTTGAACTTCATGTTCAGTTTCTGTTGTTCTGAGCTTACACATTTTGAACTAAACATGTTCGGTTTCTGTTGTTCTGAGCTTACAAATTTTGAACTTCATCTTCAGTTTCTCCAACTCAACTGAGTGGTATGTGATTATATCTCCAACTCACTTGCAATTCATTATAATACATATATATACGTACTTGCATCTTCATTTTTTGATGAATCACTTTGTTCAGGAATTGAAGAGTAAGAACAAGAAGGATGTTAGCGGAGAACCCAAGAGCCTTGAGAACACTCTGCCCATTCTTTACCCATTTGAGAATGTTTCGACTGCCAGGAAGTTTAAATGTGTGTTCTTGTGTGTTGGTCATGTATGGATTGTAATGAAAATAGTGGAAATTGAAAGTTACAACTAGTTTGTGGTTACAATTGTGTTTTTATTCCTTTTGTATAATCTCCGTTTGGTTTCTGTTGTTTTCAACAATTGGTGTACATATTGGTTGGTGGTTGGTGGTGTTCAGTTTCTGTTTGTTCTGAGCTTACACAATTTGATACTTCATGTTCAGTTTCTGCTGTTCTGAGCTGAGCCTACACATTTTCATACTTCATGCTCAGTTTCTGTTGTTTGGAGCTTACACAATTTGAACTTCGTGTTTGGTTTCTATCGTCCTAAGCTGAGCTTACACAATCTGAAACTTCATGTTCAGTTTCTGTTGTTCTGAGCTTACACATTTTGAACTTCATGTTTCGTTGCTTCTGTTCTAAGCTGAGCTTACAAAATTTGATACTTCATGTTCAGTTTCTATTGTTCTGAACTTACCCATTTTGAACTTCATGTTTAGTTTCTGCTGTTCTGAGCTGTGCGTACACATTTTGAACTAAACATGTTCAGTTTCTGTTGTTCTGAGCTTACACAATTTGAACTTCATGTTCAGTTTCTGTTGTTCTGAGCTGACCATACACATTTTGATACTTCATGTTCAGTTTCTATTGTTCTGAACTTACCCATTTTGAACTTCATGTTCAGTTTCTGCTGTTCTGAGCTGTGCTTACACATTTTGAACTAAACATGTTCAGTTTCTGTTGTTCTGAGCTTACACAATTTGAACTTCATGTTCAGTTTCTGTTGTTCTGAGCCGACCTTACACATTTTGATACTTCATGTTCAGTTTCTGTTGTTCTGAACTTACCCATTTTGAACTTCATGTTCAGTTTCTACTGTTCTGAGCTGTGCTTACACATTTTGAACTAAACATGTTCAATTTCTGTTTTTTTGAGCTTACGCAATTTGAACTTCATGTTCAGTTTCTGTTGTTCTGAGCTGACCTTACACATTTTGATACTTCATGTTCAGTTTCTGTTGTTCTGAGCTGACTGTACACATTTTGATACTTCATGTTCAGTTTCTGTTGTTCTGAGCTGACCTTACACATTTTGATACTTCATGTTCAGTTTCTGTTGTTCTGAACTTACCCATTTTGAACTTCATGTTCAGTTTCTGCTGTTCTGAGTTGTGCTTACACATTTTGAACTAAACATGTTCAGTTTCTGTTGTTCTGAGCTGACCTTACACATTTTGATACTTCATGTTCAGTTTCTGTTGTTCTGAACTTACCCATTTTGAACTTCATGTTCAGTTTCTGATGTTCTGAGCTGTGCTTACACATTTTGAACTACATGTTCAGTTTCTGTTGTTCTGAGCTTACACAATTTGAGCTTACACATTTTGAGCTTACACATTGAGTATTCATCATATCATCGCATGACACCAAAACAATAATAACAAATATATCTGAATGAATTTCGATCATCATTTAAGTGCAAGGTAATGCAATGGTCTTGACACCTGAAATCATGTACATGCAAACATCCACAACTAAGCCCAATAACAGAACATGACAAGTTAATATCTTAAACAATGTTATTTGCTTCAATACATTGATAGTATACTTGCTTCAATAACGCACAAGTACATCAAAAACTTTACAAAAACTGAAAGTATACATCTTTTATCACCAAATATACAAGTTTTTTGCTCCAAATATCAACTGCTGTCGAGTAGTGAGTAGCTCCAAGAAGCACTTCATGCAGAAATCAACCTGAAATCAAAATTAAATAGAACTTATTTAGCCTGGAAAGAACAAAATATTTAAAAAATATAGTAGGCTCAGAACACAAAATATCATTCACCAATTATAGTAGGCTCATAACACAAATTATTTAGATCATAAAGTGTTTCGAAGCAGCAGTAGAGTGTCACAAACAAAAGTGTTAAAAACACATTTGTAACCACAAACCAGTTATAACTTTCAACTTCCATTACTTCCATTACAATCCATACATGACCAACACACTAAAACAAATTTAAACCTCCCAGCAAAAAAACATGATTGACACCAGACCAAACAAATTCGAACAACAGAAACTGAACATGAAGTATCAAAATGTGTAAGGCCAACACAGAACAACAAAAACTGAACATGAAGTTCAAAATTTATAAGCTCAGAACAACAGAAACTGAACATGTTTAGTTCAAAATGTGTAAGCTCAGAACAACAGAAACTGAACATGAAGCACAAAAATGTGTAAGCTCAGCTCAGAACAACAAGAACTGAACATGTTTAGTTCAAAATGTGTAAGCTCAGAACGACAAAAACTGAAGATGAAGTTCAAAATTTGTAAGCTCAGAACAACAGAAACTGAACATGTTTAGTTCAAAATGTGTAAGCTCAGAACAACAGAAACTGAACATGAAGTTCAAAAATGTGTAAGCTTAGCTCAGAAAAATAGGAACTGAACATGAAGTTCAAAATGTGTAAGCTCAGAACAACAGAAACTGAACATGAAGTTCAAATAGTGTAAGCTCAGAACAGCAGAAACTGAACATGTTTAGTTCAAAATGTGTAACCTAAGAACAACAGAAACTGAACACCACCAACCACCAAAAGAATTTTGTATACCAGTTGCCGAAATCAAAAACTAAACATCAAGCTGAAATGACTTGCACACTAACTTGGTAGGAGGGTACAAAAAAAACAAATTCATTTTACTTGTCTTGTATAAATTTTTCATCACTGCCTACACACTCCAAAAGTGGACAATCAAAAATAAACAAAATCGTGCATAAACTTGTCATCACTGCTTACTAATAAATCAAGCAAGAAGCTAGTCAAATGTAGAAGACTGAGTTTGTCAATAGGGCTGCTTTATAAAGCCATGCCTACTAGTTCTAAACAAATATTTTTTTTTTGTATCTCCACCTCTTCTCACGATCAATCGACGATTTTTCTCATAATAGACTTACTCATGAATATATATAAAGTAAAAAAAAACTAGTAGGCTCAGAACACATTATTCAAAACTAGGGCTGCATTGGGGTGCCGTGCCAACTAGGATATGATAGATAAATAATCAAGCATAAATACAACAAGCTGAAAAAATTATTCAGATCATAAAGTGTTTTGCATCACTGCCTACACCAACACACCGAAAGAGAGAATCAAACCCCAAAAGGCTTAAATGAGTATCCAACACATACGCATCCAACGTACTTTACAAAAAATATAGTTTCTGTTGTTTAGAGCTTACACATTTTGCACTTCATGTTCAGTTTATGTTGTTTGGAACTTATCATCAATTGTCTTATATATATAAAGTAAGTCTATTAAGAGCTTGGGAGCTGAAATCGTTATCGAGAGCGGGGGTTTTTAGCCATTCGTTTGCGATTGAACGCGATCGAACGACTCATATTCGATCCCGCTTATCTTCAGAATGTTTCGGGGTAAAAGGGGTAAAATCAAAAACCCCTATCTCTCTTTCTTACTCACGATCAATCGACCTCCTCTCATAATAGACTTACTCATGAATATATATAGACTAAAAAAACCAATAGACCCAGAACACACTATTCAAAACTAGGGTTGTAGTGGGGTGCCGTGCCAACTAGAATATGATAGATAATTAATCAAACATAAATACAACAAGCTGAAAAAATTATTCAGATCATAAAGTGTTTCGCATCACTGCCTACACCAACACACCAAAGGAGAGAATCAAACCCCAAAAGGCTTAAATGAGTATCCAACACATGCATCCAACATGAGTTAAAAAAATATACTGATACTATCAATCATTGTGTGTCATCGCTGCCCAAAAATCAGATGAATTGAGCTAGACTCAAATCACTTAAATGTAAGGTAAGTGTTGAGGGCATTGGGATTCAACAACATTCATTCATTTCTTCCCCATCTTCTCTCCCGCTCATTCCCCAAACTCTATTCAACTTTGCATAATTATCATGGCACACAACCAAATACGCTTCAAAACAATAATTTCAATCCCCAAAAATAAATAACCAACTTATATCAAAATGGATCTCATCATTGCCTACACACAACCGAATGAAAATGCAAGAAATTTAATAGAAATCATAAAAGCATTTATGAGAATCAAACACTTCCCTCCGAAATCTGAGAGAGGCAGAACCCACTGAGAGTAGAAATCGAAACCCTAACATCGATTTGGGTTTATCGTCGCAGAGAGAGATAGAGAACCCACTGAAAGAAGAAATCGAAACCCTAACATCGATTTGGGTTTCGACGAAGAGTCGGAGACAGAGCAGGAGCAACAGATCTGAAGCAACCAACTGAGAGAGCTCTTCTATGGTCGTGAGAAGATAAGGGAGATAGGGGTTTTCGATTATAGCCCTTTAACCCCTCAACAGATCTGAAGATAAGCAGCTGGAGATGGTTTTTCATCGAGTTGGGTTTACACAAGTGACAAAGAAAAAGAGCGAGAGAGAGAGAGCTCTACTTTGGTGGTGAGAAGATAAGAAAGATAGGGGTAGGGTGTAGACTCGTTCCGAAGAAAGAGAGCGGGACGAAGAAAGAGAGCAGGAGAGAGAGCGTGAGAAGATAAGAGATAGGGGTAGGGTTTCGATTATACCCCTTTTACCCCTCATCAGATCTGAAGATAATCGATTGGAGATCTCAGTCGTTTGATCGCGATCAATCGCGATCGAATGGCTGAAATCCCCAGCTCTCGATAAGGGTTTCAGCTCCCCAGCTCTTAATAGACTTACTATATATATATGCAAATCCAAGTCCAAAAACCCCAAAAAATGTGCAAAAAATCCAAGTCTGGGCTCACGGGTTCAAGAGAGAGGAATGTGGGTTCGTGTCACGCCCCGCTTCCCAACATACAGGAATACGAGTACGTAACGAAGGCCCCAGCTAATGATGTAAACACCATCCATAAGCTGTATCAGTCTAACTCAACAATATGAATAACAATAACAACCACGCAAGAGAATATAATCACATAAACAAAGATTAACTTCAATATTAAATGCAATAATCCAAATAATAATATTCATTCTGGGATAAAACAAACTCCGGGTCATAAAAGCCTCAAACAAAGTACAATATCAATAACAATGTTCAAGGAAAAAATAGCATAAGGATAATTCAAGCAATCTATTCTTGGACCATCTTCTAAAATCGTTGCTACCAATTCCTTCGGGTATCACTCCTTCGGTACATGTAAACTCGTGACATAAAAATAGAGAAAATAATATCCTTAGAGTAAGTCATGGACAGCAAGTAGTGGAAAACAGAGAACAATACGAAACATGGTACATCAAGAATATAGGACGGGATCAAAGTCAAGAACAAGGATAAGAAATGGCAATAATGTCAAGGGTCTATGTTTAATTATGCAATAATTAATAGTTTCAATTCAAGATTAATATCGAAGACAATATACGGGATCAAGCATGAAATGTCAAGTGTGAGTTATTAATCATTTTATTAACCTATTTAGTGCATGTACTAGTGCGTCCCATTGCATAGGTTCGGTGCAAGCAAACAAGTGAACGTTTTATACCGTGATGGTGAATTCACGGTTCATGTACTCGGCCCAGTAATCAGTAATTAATGTTCATTAGTAGTAATTATCAAAGCAGTATTCTATGGCCATCAGTCAGTAACAGTAATCATGTCAAGCAGTAAGGGGCCCTACCGAGTACAGTCTCGGATTGTTCACTACCAAGTCAACCCATAATACCCCGACTTATTAATATTTTATTTCATCCTATGTGAGCATCCAAGAAGGTGTCAAGGTTGTATCATGCTAGGTGTGACTAATTCTACTCATTATAGACAAAGCAAGAAACATATATATTAAATCAACTCAATTCATACAATATGGATAGCCGGACGTTACTGTCCAAAAACAGATATTCTCGCTGCTACAGAAAAGTAAATCTGGATCCGTTAGAAGTTCTAAAAACTAGACTCTTTGCCGGTTCCAATGAATATACATACAAAATATATAAATCACAGAAATTAGGTTCAAATTCCTATTCTTTACAAATTTTATGTTCAGGTAGCAGGTTATAGATTGTGTTCACATATATGTTTCAGGGCAGAAAACTTATCAATTAAATCCACAAAGATTCAGGATGATTCCTAAGCACATCTAGTCTCAGCAAATAAATTTCACATTTTTATTTTACTATTAATATGTTCTTTTTATTAACAAATCAGGGTGATACACATAAATTTGTGAATCTGAAAATCTAGACCTAGCAGTACTAAAAGTCAGATGTCTAGCAGATTATAAATCGGAATTCAATTCTGTCTAATGTTATGGAAAATAAACACATGGGGCTACAATTTATATTTACAAAGTTGTTCAAATTACAACAGAAACAGGTTCGATATTCTTATACAAAAAGAAGAAAACAGCAGGCCTGAAAATAAGCTAATATGAATAGGCAATAATTTCATCATACAATCATATAATTCATGATAATTAATAAACAAAGTTCTATTTGATAATTAACATGCAATTTATTTGGGATTTATTTTGGGATTATTAACTTGTTTCCAGATCTGATTTATTTGGGATTATTAAATTTTGTTTCAAGTAAATTCTGTTGGTATATTAATTCATTTATGCATGCGTGGTTGGTTTCTCCTTGTTTACTTATTGTTATTTCTGTGAAATGTTGTAAAAATCCTGACAGCTTATGGATGATGAAAATCATTCGCTGTACTTAATCACATATCCGTATTCCGTATTTCCTTTTTGGGAAGCGGGGCGTGACAATTTGTTTGAATTTCATCTTCTTTCTATCATTATATATATATATGTATTTGAAGGAATGAGATGGATGTTAGGATTATGGACTCAAATATACGAAGTCACAGGGCTTGAAGTTGGAGAAAGAGAAGACACAAAGCAATGCGAAAAAGGAGCAACAACAGTACCTAGAACTTGTACGGCTGTTTTCAACATGAAGATGCACGATTCTGAACTTGTGTTATGAATCAAAGATGTTGGTCGTCGAGTTCTTCAGAACGAGTACTCATACGTCACAAATGGAGTTCCACAGCTCCGATAAAATCATTTTTTGTACAGCGGCATGCAGAAAATAACAAGTATGACCAGTCGATTGCAAAATTGCAATCGACCGCACAGTCGACCGCTAAACTTACTATTTGGAGAACAGAACAACACAGTCAACCGCGCAAAATTGTAGCAACTGTGTCAGGGCTGATGCTATAATTTGAGTGCGGGTTTCGAGTCCAATGAGCTGTATTTTTATATATCTTTTTTTAGGATTTCTTTGGGTGCGATATATAAATGCTCATATGAACTCTAGGGGGAGGAGAAATATCGGGGTGGTTAAAAGAATTGGAGGAGATGACTCATCACACCATTGGAGAGCAAGAGGCATAGCTTTCGTCGAGATTGTCTTCTTTCTTCTCTTTTACTTTTCATTATGCCATCCAATACAATATTTGTTAGATTCAAGTTTTTCATGAACTATTTTGTTTTTTCTAGGGCTTCGATGTAGCCTAGTTTTGAGAATACAATTTAGAGAGAGAGAGAGAGTGTGTGTGTCGATGAGGTAGGAGGTTTCGATATGTGTAACACCCCTCTATTTTATAATTTCAAAATAGTCATTTGTATTACTTTTATTGTGAGTAGATAATATTGTTATTGTTATTATTATGCATAAATATGTAATTTTATTTTATATATATTCTTTAATCAATTTATTTATTTGGTGGAGGGGTTTTTATTGAACTTTGTTGTGAAAAAGAGCACTTGAGGGGCCTAAAAGAAATGTTTGGTCAAGAGAGGGGTTTATTATTAATTTTCCAATTCTTCTCCCCCCTTCATTTTAGTTAGATCGCACCCCCCCCCCCCCCCCCCCCCCCCCCCCCCCCCAATTTTCGAAACTCTATTTCTGCCGAAACCCATTTTCGACCTCCCTCTATGGTTTCCAAATCCAATTAAAATCCTAGCTTTTTAATAAAATTTTAAGGGGTTTTAGCTGTTTGGAGGGCACTCTTCAACCCTACGGTGTTGGTTTTTGAAATTATCAACCCTACGGTGAGTTGGATTTTATTTAAATTGTATGAGATTATTTGATTTGCAAAATTTAAGCAGTGAAATGGTGCAGTAAGGAAAATATGTGATTCTCTTTATAGTAGAAGTGATAGATTTTGCAATTTAGAGATAGAAATAAAATTGAAAAAATAATTAGAGTGTTGGCTTAGTAATTGAAAGATAATAGTAAAATTTGACGCAAATTGATAATAGAAATCCCTGTAAGTTATGGGAAATAAACACAAATAGTTTTTGGAAGATTTTATGGACATAAAACCCAGTTAGAAAGAATCGAAGGGTGTGCACGTATCGTGTGCACGCCAGGCATTCGATGGAATGCCTCTGAGATATCAGAATGATTTTAATTGTAATCTGTGAGTGATTTGAAAATCTTTAGCTCTAATTGGTGTTAAATTATGATAATAGGAAGAAGAGGCGAGTTCAGGGGAAAATATCGGCGAGCTTACACAGTTGATCTTCGCATTGCCTTAGGTGAGTATGATTGTACCAGGTATAGTTTATGTCGTGACAAAATTTTAGACTGATTCGATATAAATTGTGTTAGTTATAGCCGGAGAGAGATTTAATAGAAAATACGGAATTTTTATATGTTGAAATTATGTTATATGGTGAATTTGCATGATTTGAAATATTTGGAGTTATTGGGATATATTGGGTATCTATATATAGTAATGTGAAGTAAATGGGGGTTTGATATACGTATGATATGCGGATGATGAATAGAAATGAGATGTGATGTGATAAACGATGAAATGAATGAGTTAGTATATGTATGATATAGAGATGTATAAAAGAAAGTGTGTATGTGAAAAAAGATGAGAATTAAAGAAAATGTGCTATGAGTATGCAAATAAATATGAAAGGTAAATAAGGGAAGCATGAGAATGAAAAGTAAATGAAATTGTGTTATGCGATTATATATATGAAAATTGTGTTGTGTGATTATATATATATATATATATGAAAATTGTGTTATGTGAATGTTTATATGAAAAGTGAAATAGTGTTATGAGAATAAGTATGAAAAGTACAGAAAGTGTGTAATGTAGTATGTGAATGAAATGGGAAGAAAGTACATTCGGAGATGTTCAAAGTGACATTAATGTGTGATAACATAATTTTATAAACTAAATAACACGGTATACTCATAATATATGATAATGTGATAAAATAAATAATTTGGTGCATTCATGATATGTAATAATATAAGGAAGCAATTTGATAAATTAAATAATATGGGGGTTTGGGCTAGACCTCCTAATACCCAAGGACCGGCTTGGGGTGCGGTGTTTATTCCCAAACTATGTCTGGGGTGCGTATTTTTATTGCCCAAGCTATCCGCTTGAAGCCTGGTTGGATGCGTAAGACCCTTGGTGGGCATCGATTTATGTTTGACATAGCTATCGGCACTAGTCTTGATGGATGCGTAAAATCCTTGGTGGGTAGCGATGCATAAGTTCCTTGGTGGGCAGTGATTTGTGTTTGACAGAGCTATTGACTCTAGTCTTGATGGATGCATAAGACCCTTGGTGGGTAGCGGTGTTTCCCTCGCTGGCATAGGCTTGGAGGAAGACGTAGCCTCAGAAACGTAAGACCCTTGGTGGGCAGAGGTCCGTATGTTTACTGGGCTATCGGCTTTTAGTATATGGGAGACTGTGACTCACTGGTCGACAAATTAATAAAATGAATAAATGTTAAGTGAAAGAAAAAATGTGAAAGTAAAGAAAGAGTATAATGAAATGAAAAGTAATTATTACCCAAGCTATCGGCTTTGGGGTGCAGTGTATATTACCCAAACTATGTTTGGGGTACGGTGTATTATATGAAGAGAATGAGAGTTAAAGCGAATTGCATTATGAGATGTAAATAGATATCAAAGTAAGGTGTTATAAAGTAAAAATGAATGTTAAAGAAAGGGTATTATGAGATGAAAATGAAAAATAGAATACATTGTATTCTAAAATGTGAATAAGAAAGTAGAGAAAGCATATGATGTGAAATGTGAATGAGAAAGTAGAGAAAGCATATGATGTGAAATGTGATATGAGAATGAGAAAGAAAAGAAAGTATCCGATGTGAAGTGGAAATGAGAAAGTAAAGCAAGTATATGAGTTAAAATGAATAAGAAGAGTAAAAGAAAATGTTTGTGAATGAAGATAAGTATGAAAGAATATGAGTCATGAGTATGTAAATGAAAAAGAATGGTAAATGAAGTATGTGGTTAAATAAGTATGAAAAGTTAGGAAATTGTATTATGTGATTATATACGAAAAATAAAGAAGTGGTGATATGAGAGTATTTATGAAAAGAAGAATATTTGAGTTATGTGATTAAATATGAAAAATAGAGGAATTATCTATGTGAATTAATATGGTGTTGTGTATGAGTATAACAGTGAAGGAATTATGTATGAAAGTTAATATGAATAACTTGAAGAAATTGCGGTATGGAAATGAGTATGAGAAGTAAAGAAAATGTGTATGTATAATATAATATTATATGAATGAAACGTAAAGTAAGATGTAAAATGAATGTGAAACATGAAGTAAAATGCATTATGTGATGAATAATAAAAGTAAGTGGTATTAGGTGATGAGAATGGTTATTAAAGTAAATATGATATGATATGAGTTTGATGTGCCTTGTAATTGTGTCGAGGAACTACTCGCCCACTATTTCCATGAAAATGGTGGGAACTACCTACCTTGGCACAACTCCCGCGGCGAATTGGCAGGTTGTTGATAGTTGTGTTGCGAGATAGAAATGAAGAGTAAGGTAAATGGTAAGATGGAAATGAAAATAAAGTAATGTGATATTCCAAGCTATCTGCTTGAGATGTGATGTTATATTACCCAAGTTCTACTAGGCTGCGGTGATTATTACCCAAGCTATCGGCTTTTGGGGTGCGAAGTATAATTTGATATGAATGAAAGTTAAAGTAAATCGTAATATGAGATATAAATGAAAGTGAAAGTAAGATATATCATCAATAAGAATGAGAAGTAATTTAAATAACATGATGAGGTGAGAGTGAATTCTAAAGTAAAGTATGTGATAAAATGAGAATGAGCATTAAAATAATTTGTATGATAAAACTTAGAATGGAAAGAAGATAAATTGTAATATATATATTGAGAATGAAAGTTAATGTATAGGAGATGTTATGATATGTGTTATAAGATATGAATGAACGTGATATTACGAGATTGAATGCATGTGGATAAGATGCGATGAAAACGATTGAATGTGATGCTATACAATAAAATAAATACCTGTGATGAGATGCTATGAGATTGAGTGACTGTGATGTTAGAGACGAGAGTTAACGTGAATATAGAGTAAGTGGATATGGATACATTGATGGGTTAAAGATTCAAAGGATTAATTCTGTGCAATGGTCACTTTTATGATGTTTTTATATTTAAATTTCAGGTTCACTTAATTAGTATGATATTCGTAAGTCCTTTCAATTTTCTTTATATTAATTAATTTATCTGCTAAACTAGTTTATTATACTCACACCAGACATGGCTAACCCCTATTATTTTATGGGGGTTAGGGGAGTCTCTCCCTGAATGTGGACGACCCTAACTCTCTTGCAGGTTTGATAGCAGCGAGGTGAGATAGTATTGTGGTTTGGGTAGTTATATTTTTTCTTGTTGCAAAATGGGATATATAAATATGTATATATTAAATGTAGAAATGGGAGTAGTATGATTTATTATTTTGTGTTACGGGAGATTATGTGTATAATTGTAAAGTATAATAATATAGATAGTGTTGTGACGAAGTATGAATCCCGTACCCACCTCGTTGTGGAGTATCGGGGTCTGTGGTTGGTTTTTGAAAGGTTTTCCTAAAGTATTTCTGAAAATCTTATCGATTCTCAAAAGAAATTATGGTTTTTAAATTGTAACTTGCTTATTATGATGAATTTTGCCCCCAGAGTCCCATATATTATTGCATGTGTGTAGTTAAATGACTTGGCCTGGGAAGGATTGATATATTACAGGTACATTGATTTTTGTATTTGTTTGCAAAAATCCGTAAGGAAAATATGTAAAAGGACTAATATTTCAGAGAAAACTCTGCCGAAATTTTAATGAAATCTATGAATATTTTTCTAAGTAAGACTTTGTGTAAATAAGTAATAGATTATGTTAGAAGTCATTTGAATAAGGAATAGTTAATAATAATAATAATAATAATAATTTTGGGGTGCTACAATTTGGGAATTACGTCGAAGTGGATTTGGAGATTTTTCGGAGCTAGGGTTTCGATTTGGGGCAATAAGTAGGATCGCGATGAGATTGAGAGCATGAGAACGATGAGAAGGAGAGTCACTGAATTGGGGATTTCACATGGTGGCATGGTAGGAAAATGACCAAGGTAATCCTCAATCTTAATTAGATGAGCAGGGCTTCTACTGACCATTCGATCGCGATCATGATCTAAAAGTAGGTCGGAAGGCTGAGGGCGAGTGCACACAGCGGTGTGCACTTGGGGAGTGCACAACAAAAGCTTACTATATATATATATATATATATATATATATATATATATATATATATTTCTAATTAATGAGAAATTCTTTAAAAAGATTATCGGAATTCATTTTTTCAAATTCTAATCGTTGAAATATTGTAAAAGGTGTTCAGAAATAAATAGATGACATGATTAATCAAGAAGAAACTTTCTTCCTAAATTATAGACAGTATAATTTATTTATTTATTTATTTAGAATTTATAATTTAATTTATTGATAGCTACAAGTCTACATGAAGTATTCAATTACAGCTACTAGTATAATGCACGTGCGATGCACGAATACAAAAAATATATAGTCATTAAATGAAATGAAATGTTCTGATTAAGAATTAGATGCCACACATATGTACATGTAATACACTTTTGAAAAAGTATATTTTGTTAGAAGAATATAATGTCATACTTTCCAATAATTACTAAATTTGACTATGATTGGGAAACATATTTTATGAAAGTTTGAATGAAAAAGTACTTGAATGTTAGAGGTATATGTGATAATAATGGGTGAGAAAAATGATGTAACTAACTTCATTTGGAAAAGATGAACATGGACAAAGTAGTTGAAACAATTGAAACTCATGTCTTCATTAGCTGGTCTTTTGTTTAGAGAGCTTTCAGCATAGCATTGCATATGTTAGTTCCTTGTTTGGAAAAAATTGGCCAATGCTTTGCTTGTTGAAGTTGGTTTTACATGTTCATATAAGGGGTCATCTCATCTTTCTATGCACTTCATCATTAGCTTGTATGTTTCTAAATAGCAAACATCTGGTGATGACAAAAACATGTGTGCATATCTAGAAGTAATTTGATTTTATAACTTTCATAATTTTAATGCATTTTCTTTTAAATCTATATGTAATATCAGTTTCAAGCTATTCACCGTAACATGATCTGCTTTTATAGGAAAGACAACACAGGAAGTGAGATGATTCTCATTCAATTTGCGTTATGATGCTGAGAAGATGCGTATGAATCCTAAAAGGGGAAGGCAAACAAAAACTAAGAGCTGGAAATAAAATTTTGGCTACTACTTATAATCCTCCAGTTTGTAGCAGTGTCTACAGTTTAATGTTGAATTAAGGTTGAAAATACTATTGTAAAAATCTAACACATTAGTCATTTATCTTGTATGATATAACTTTATACTGTTATAACTCTAGTTTGTCAAAAAAATTACCATCTGATTTGCTCATACTCTATCTGTGCTTTTCAGTTGTGTGTGAATTGAGATTTGGACTACCATGTCAAAAAAATTACCATCTGATTTGCTCATACTCTATTTGTGCTTTTCAGTTGTGTGTGAATTGAGATTTGGACTACCATGTATCACACTTAAAAATGGTGATTGATTACCTATGTGCTTGGAACGATTGAATATACATACATGAAAAATGAATGCAAAAAAAAATCTGGTAAACTTTTGCATCATTGATCTCCAATACAACACTACACCATCTTCCAGATCTCATAAATACATGCATCATCAAATCTCTGTCACTAACTCATCATACTAATTCAATAACGCAATCACCAGTACTAAATAGAAACTCTTTCACTTAGCTTGCAGCTTCTTAGCAACCTCTATCAACTCTAATAAACCCACAATCCTTAACCTATTATTTTTTCCAGAGTCCTTACACTAATTTTTTTCTTCAGGCCATTACTATTTTAAAATTGAAACTCAACTAAATAATGTAGAAATACTTACAGCGACATCCAGCATACAAACTTTATGTATCCTCCAACTTGGAACCATCCAATCCAACATTCTGCAAAACATAAACATCAAATACAAAAATATTAAAAGGATTGAAACTCAGATCGTAGACCATAAAAAATCACATTTTCTCATATAAAAATCATACCTTTAGGCCATTACAAAACATCAAATACAAAAATATTAATAGGATTGAAACTCCGATCTTAGACCATAAAAAATCACACGTTTTCATATAAAAAATTATACCTTTAGGCCATCACAAAAATTGAAGCATGTAGACCGTTTTTTTTGTAAAAAATCCCCGGCATCACACTGAAAGAAACAAAAAAAAAAGAGATTTTGTTGTAGAAGGAAGCAAGAAGAAGGGAAAGCAAGAAGAACACTCACATAGGGTAGCGCTCCGATTCGTCGGCGCGGCGAGAGAGAGTGAGAGGAGCAGGCGGCGTTGCGGGTCATCGGTGACTCTGCAGTTCATCATAATTAATAGAATTAATCAATAAAAATATGCATGATTAATTCTATTGATTAAAAATTCAAAGAATAAAGCATTCAAATATCATATGAACTTATACCTAAATGGTCAAATGCTTCTCGATTCAAGACCCGCTAAAAAAAACCCAATATCTCTCGCTAATATGCGCACTAAACTCCCAGCAAAGTAACAAAACCCTAACCCAGCTCCTTCAGTATAAATTGATACCAAAAGTTAAGATCAAAACCCATCACATCAGTATAGACCCCAAAAATTAAAAATTCAAAAAATTTCAAAAATATAGAGTATAAAAAATTCACCAATTTTTTAATGGAAAAAGTGGGTGAGATCAGAATAGAGAAAATGATATACCTGTAAAAAGATTGGGCGATTTGGTGAAGCTTTGGGGTTGAACTTTGTGAAATTTTAGAGCGGCGGAGGTGCAATTTGTGGTTGCAGCGAGAGAGAGAAAGTAACAAAACCCTAACCCAGCTCCTTCAGTCAAATCCGATACCAAAAGTTGAGATCAAAACTCATCACATCAGTATCTAATAAGACCCAAAAAAAAGAAAATTAAAAATTAATTTTTTTTTTTAAATGTAGAGTATAAAAAATTCACCATTTTTTTATGGAAAATGTGGGTGAGATCAGAATAGAGAAAAGAACATACCTGTAAAAAGATTTGGGCGATTTGGTGAAGCTTTAGGGTTGGCGTCTGAGCGGGGAGGAAGGACGTGGTTGCGCGATGGGTAGGGCGCGACGTTGGTGGGAGGCGCGGGTGAGGGAGAGGAGAGCGGGATTTTGGGTGGAAGGGAGGAGAGAAATTTGGGATTTAGGGTTTGTTCATCCAAAAGAAGATGAAAGGGTTTTTTTTTGATTTTGTTGGGATTGCACGTGTATCAGACCTAGACGGGTATGTATGGAAATTAAGTTTGGCCGTATATTGCACGGGTTTACTCACATACAAAATTAGGGTTTGTTTGTTTACAAACCCAACTCTCCCATTAAAATAGTAGAGATAATTAACACTTGAGATATAACTTGAGCTATATATTACCAGATAAGAGTATCTCCACCGGTATACCATTTGGGTTGCCCCTTTTATATTTGACAACGCAAATGACAAAAATCCCTCACACCGGCATATTATTTTAGTTGCCAAATTTTAGAATTGCCATTTTTTCTTCAAATTAGGCAAACCAAATATCCCATCACCACACTTTTTTCTTTTTTTCCACCAAATTTTGAATATATTTATCTATATATAATAGTGTGTATATATATATATATATATATATTATATGTATTTATGTATAAATACACTATTATAATTATATATACACTGTTATACATTATTAATACACTATTATAAACATATTTGGCAACACAAACGACAACTATGGGTGTAGAACAAACTTTCATTTTTTAGAAAAGTTGTCCTTTAGAGCAACCACACCAATCGGATAGCCATTTGAGTCACCATTTTGAATATTGGCAACCTAAAGGACAACTTTTCTAAAAATTGAGAGGTTGTTTTACACCCACGGTTGCCATTTGGGTTGTCAAATATGTATATATTAGTATATTAATAGTTTATATACAATTATAATAGTGTGTGTGTATATATATATATATATATATATATATATAGAGAGAGAGAGAGAGAGAGAGAGAGAGAGAGAAAGAGAGAGCATTGCTCCATTGCAAACCACTGAAGCCGTTGTTGGGGAACAACCGGTTCAGACTTAATATAACCTAAGACGTTGTTCCCAACAATGGCTTAGGTTATAACTTAAAACGTTGTTGGACTCCAAAAACGGCTTAGGTTTATAACCTAAGCCGTTGTTGGGGACACCGGCTTCAGTGGTTTGCATACCCGTTTGCATGGACCCGTTTGCATTGGAGCATTGCCTATATATATATATATATATATATATATATATATATATATATATATATATATATATATATATATATATATATATGAGAAACGATCAGTTGTAAATGGGTCTGTTTGCACAGACCTGTTGCAAACTTCTCTTTGGGCCATTGGAATAGATCGATCAAGATCCAACTACCATGATCGATCCCGCCCATCAGCCCCTTCTCCCACTTAATTGGCGAGGGGGTAATTTGGGTATTTCAACACAAATAACTCTTCATCTTATTCACTCTTTCACACTCTCTTTCACCCACAGTTGACGAACTTGCAATTTTTTTAGCAAAATTTTAACTTAGGCCGTTGTTGGAAACAACGGCTTAAGGCTCAGCGAAATTTAAGCCAAAAACGCTTGCTTTCTGACTTGAATTTGTCTCAAACGACGACTTCTTATAGCCTAGGTCATTGTTGGAAATAACGACTTAAGGCTAAAAAAATTTTGAGCCAATTGAAGCCGTTGTTTACAAACAACAACTTTTTATAACCTAGGTCGTTGTTCGAAACAGAGGCTTAAGTCTAAGCAAAATTTTGCGACAAATTGTAGCCGTTGTTTCAAACAACGACTTCATATAACCTAAGTCGCCGTTTGAAACATAGGTTTAAGGCAAAAACTTGTTTTTGATTTTTGATTTTTGATTTTTGATTTATTTTTTTTTCTTCCTTTTTTTGGGGTTTTGGGGGGAGGGAAGGGGTGGGGGGCATTATTTATTAAGATGGTGAAGAAATATATTTTTGTATGTTTTATATTTTCAAAATGTGATGATATCTTAATTTATCAATTTTAAGTCAACTCTCGCTTCACTGTACTTATCTTCGTGTATTGCAGTCTCCAATAACATGTGCTAGAGTTACTTAAGTTGTTGTCACCTATAAATCAAAGTCTTTCGGTTAAAGAATTTAGTCGGAGACTTGACCCTACAATAAGCAAGCTTAACCCAAACCCTACCCTAACCCTAACCCTAACCCTACCCTCACTACAAGACTAATAGTCTTTACCGGCGTTTTTTTTGCACATTTACCGGCGTTTATAAACCCCGCTGTAGATACCACCGGCGTTTTATAAATCGCCGGTGCAAGTGTCGCTGAATCGTGTGTCGTTGTAGCTTAAGGACATTCACCGACGTTTTTTACGACCGCCGGTGTAAGTTACAACTACACCGACGGTTGTAAAAACGCCGGGGAATGTGTGGTTTCATTTGGAAGTACTGTTTTCAGCCATCACCTACACTGGCGTTTTTAAAATGCCGGTATAGACTGTCAGTTTTTTGCTGAAAGCTACACCGACGCTTGTAAAAATGTCGGTGTAGCTATATATTTTTTTAAAAAAAAATTAAAAAAAAAACCTTCAGCACTCTTATTAATCAAAACTAATTGCAAAACTAAAAGAGACCCATTATAATATATATGAATGAAGCATAATAGTATAATATCATCAAATTGTAATCTCATAAACATAATAATGTGATCTCACCACATTCATAACCAAAATATGGAGTTCAAAATATTGAGTTACAAAGAGTGAAAAAGATTATTTTCACTGTCAAGATACTAACTGAGATGAAACTTATACTTTTATAATACTCATGAGATAACTGTCAATTGAAACAACAACATAAGTTCAAACAGGATTATTTCATCACTAGTCACTCCTCTGTAAATCATAGTATGCAACTTCAGTTACATAATCTATTCCATCATCACTTAAAACCAATGAGAAAGAACAATCTCATTTTCAAACCAAAGCAACAAGCATGAACATTATCTTAGAAACTGATACTCATCTAGACATCATGATATAATTGTATATAAAGTTTAGATAAAAAAATTTCCATCACTAGTCACTTCTATATAAAAAAATCATAGTGTGCAACTTCAGATACATTATCCATCTCATCTCATCTCCATTTCTGGGTGAACACTAAGCGGAAAAGAGAAGCTTTGAAACAAAATTAGATACCACCACAAGAGTTAATAGCATCAAGTGCTACCCCTTCAAATCAATCCGAAGAAATAAATAAATGACTCAATTATGGGGGCACACTCAAATCAATCCGAAGCTCTGCATGAATTACAAAGCAGGCTCAGGCTCACAATAGAGCAAATAAATGACTAAACAGAGAAAAAGAAAGATCTGCTCACTGATAAAGAAAAGAAGTGACTCAATTATGCAAGCAAGCTAAAATCAGTCAAAGCTCGGCATACATCTTTTGCATTTGAAGCAACTAAATATACTAAGCAGAGAGGTAAAGGAAGATTTCTTTATTAATACAACAAAGCATCCTTTCTAAACATTCGTAAAATGCGCAGAAATTTGAGAAATAAAACTGAACCTGAAAACATGTGCATTCAGGGCTCTACAAACACTGGAATAACAAGCCAACTAACCTTCCTTTTTTTCATCAAAAAATGAATTGCTTTATAGAGATCAGATTACCATTTTAGGTATTTCTCCATATATGAAAAGCAATCCATGAGAATCATTTATACAACTTAAGAAAAAAATGCACAAGGAGTTCCATCGTTATAAAATATGCAATCCATAGAGATTTGGAGTTGCATCTTCGACTGAGTATGACATATGAAATAAAGTAGTTTTAAGTTTTAAGTTTTAACCACAGGTAAATCTAGATTATATATAAGCAAGGATATCGCTTAAAACATGAGTTACATACAAAAAGAGACCAGCAAACACACAAACAAGAAAAATATAATCCACCCCAATTCAACAAAGTTAAAAGTAATGATGAACGATTACAAAATCAAGTGTATCATAGTCCTCAGAACTTAAAAATGCCAGCAAAACATATTTTTAAAATCACATACAACATGAGTACGTATATCGAGCAGAACAAAAATAATAATAATAATAATAAGAAAGCCATGATAAATCTCACCTCCATGTTTCAGTCCTCTCCTGAAGGAACTGAGTGCATATCCCCACAACTTGTTTAAGCACCAGACTGACTAAAAATTAGCAAGGAAAATGAAGCCATTTATAGGGAGTATCTTAAATAACTAATCACTTAAATAAAAGGGAAGAGTAAACTAAATTAAAATAACAATTATAATAATAAAAATAAAAATGATAATACCCAAATACAAAATAGAAACCACCAAAATGAAGAACACTGATATGAAGAGAAAACAAATCAAAGAAGAAAGAAAAAGAAAGGGGCAACGAAGATCCTCATCTAGACATCTATACATATGCACAAATCTCAAAGCAACATTAACCAACTCCTATATCATAAACTAGTTATGAAGACCAAATACAAAGTCTACTAACCCATTCAGCGTTACAAAGGCAATCCAGCAGAAAACCAACCAACCCATATATCAAAGAAGAGAAATAGCAAACCGAAAGAATGTATTTGAGTGAGTTTCACAAACACCAAATTAACCAAATGATACAACATAAGTTCAAAATATTGTAATCTCATAATGCCTATACTGTGATCTTATCACATTCATAACCAAAATATGGAGTTCAAAATATTGAGTTACAAAGATTATTTCATCAATAGTCAAATTCAGGCAAACAAGACAGTAACTGAGATGAAACTTATACTTTTATAATACTTATGAGATAACTGTCAATTGAAACCACAGCATAAGTTCAAACAGGATTATTTCATCAGTAGTCACTCCTCTGTAATTCATAGTATGCAACTTCAGTTACATAATCCATCTCATCATCACTTAAAACCAATGACAAAGAACAATCTCACATTATCGAACCCAAGCAACAAGCTTGAACATTATCTTAGAAAATGATACTCATCTAGACATCATGATATAATTGTATATAAAGTTTAGATAATAAAATTTCCATCACTAGTCGTTCCTATATAAAAAAATCATAGTGTGCAACTTCAGATACATCAAATTTAAACAAAAGACAAAAAAGCAACTCGTGAAGCTGCACTAACCTGAAACATAAGTTTCAAATCATACATTATCGACCTCTACTTCATCTTGTAGAGATTATTCAAGGAATCCCCATCAAAAGAGAGGGTTATGAAAATATCTGAGCATGGCCTGCACCATGGGTTCCATTTGAAAAATAGAAGAGGAGACGATGTTTTTCAAACAGAAAAAATTTGGTGGATCTCCCTCATTTTATTACCAGCTCATCATCCACATCAACCACATTATCGACCTCTACTTCATCTTCTAGAGATTAACTTCTTAACTTTGGTCATGCCAATTTAATACAATAAGCAACATCCTCCTCAATTTCCCATGAAGCAAAAATGACACTTCTGAGTACTTGGTGGCCAAATTAGGAATTATGCCCTCATTTATTCTCAAACTTCTATGGAAGTTGCATTCCATATACTATATTAATCAGGAATATAGTATACAAGCATACCTAGTCATACAAGCATACAAGTATACCCTCAAGAACATACAGGCAAGCTAAATTAGAGAGAAAAGAAAAATTGTAGAACCAATCTCAAGAACATACCAACTACATCATACCTAGGGTTTGTGTAGAAATTTCAGAAACAAAAATTTAAAAATAAAATGATTCAGAAATTTCAAGAACAAACCTAGGGTTTGTGTAGAGGAAGGGGCGACGGCGGGGGAGGGGGGCGGCGATGGGGGAAGTGCCGACGGCAGGGCAGGGGGAAGGGCGATGGGACAGCCATGGGGGAAGGGTGGCGACGATGCGAGTGAGAGAGAGAGGGTTGGGGAGACTTGCATCTAGACGGGAGTGAGAGAGGTTGAGAGAGTGGACGACGGACGACGACGGAGCGCGGGGACGACGACGAAGGGCACAGCGATGTCAGCCAAGGCACAGGCGGGAGAGCGCAAGAGAGAGGGGGGGAAATTAGGGTTTTTTTTGGGGATCGAAGGAGGAAAGGGTATAGGGTTTGGGGGAAATTTATTCCAAACCCTATACCGGCGTTTTAACTAAAAACGCCGGTGAATGGGAGAAGATTTTTTGGTACATTTCATCTGTATATTCGCCGGCGTGTTTTATTAAAACGCCGGTGAATATGACCTTCACCGGCGTTTTAATAAAAAATGCCGGTGAATATCTTAATTCCCCAGCATTTTATAGAGGCCGCCGGCGTATAACCATCCAATTTGACGCCCCATTCCTGGTCTCTTCCTACCCCGGCGTTTCTGGTAAAACGCCGGGGAATATACGCCGGTAAATCCATCGTGTGTTGTAGTGCCTCCAACCCTAACCCAACCTTTACCTCTAACAATATATAACCTAGGTCGTTTTTTAAAGCTTTTGCTCATTAATGGAGATTTAATGGAGATGTAATTTCTTAAGTTTTTTACATCTCACAATTCCAAAAAATATTAAAAGAGATTTAATGGAGATTCAAATCCAAAAAAAATCTCAATTACATCTCATTTAAATCTCCATTAATGAGCAAAAAATTAAAAACGACCTACGTTATAGATTGTTAAAGGTAAAGGTAGGGTTAGGGTTGGAGGGTAGGGTTAGGGTTAGGGAGGGTTTGGATTAGGCTTGCTTATTGTAGGGTCAAGTCTCCGATTGAATTCTTTAACCGAAAGACTCCGATTTATTGGCGACACCAGCTTAAGTAACTCTAGCACATGTTATTGGAGACTGCGATACCCGAAGATAAGTACAGTGAAGAGAAAGTTAACTTAAAATTGATAAATTAAGAATCATCATATTTTCAAAATATAAAACATACAAAAATATAACTTCACCCTATTCATAAACAATCCCCCCACCCCTTCCCTCCCCCCGAACACCCAAAAAAGAGGGGGGAAAAATCAAATCAAAAATCAAAAATCAAAAATCAAAGCAGGGTTTTTGCCTTAAGCCATTGTTTCGAATGACTTAGGTTATAGGAAGTCGTTGTTTGAAATAACAGCTTCAATTTGTCACAAAATTTTCTTTAGCCTTAAGCCTCTGTTTCGAAGGTTATAAAAAGTCGTTGTTTGGAAACAACGGCTTCAATTGACTCAAATTTTTTTTGGCCTTAAGTCGTTGTTTCCCACAACGATCTAGGTTATAAGAAGTTGTTTTAGACAAATCCAAGTAAGAGAGCAATGGTTTTCTGCTCAAATTTGCTTAGCCTTAAACCGTTGTTTCCAACAACGGCCTAAGTTAAAATTTTGCCAAAAATTCTCACAATTTCAAAAAAAAATTTACATCGACCCGTTTGCAATAGAGTTTTTTACATCTCACAATTCAAAAAAATTTTAAAGGAGATTTAATGGAGATTCAAATCAAAAAAAAATCTCCATTACATCTCCATTAAAACACAATTAATGAGCAAAAAATTAAAAAGAATGACCTAGGTTATAGATTGTTAGAGGTAAAGGTAGGGTTAGGGTTATGATAGTGTTTGGGTTAGGCTTGCTTATTGTAGGGTCAACTCTCCGATTGAATTCGTTAACCCGAAAGACTCCAATTTATTGGCGACAACAGCGTAAGTAACTTTAGCACATGTTATTGGAGACTGCGATATGCGAAGATAAGTATAGTGAAGATAGATTTAAATTAAAATTGATAAATTCAGATATCACCACATTTTGAATATATAAAATATACAAAAATATATTTGTTCACCCTCTTCATAAACAATCCCCCCCACCCTTTCCCTCTCCCAACACCCAAAAACAAACACTACAAACCGCACAGGCTTTCCCAACGTTTTTTTCGGGCTATCCCGGCGTTTATACCGTAGCGGCGTTTCTGAAAACGCCGCTATAGCGAGCGTCGGGACAGATATAGGGTCTATCCCGGCATTTTTTAGAAACGCCGCTATAGCCTATATTTATCCCGAAGGTTTGTTGGAAAAATACTGGTATAGAGCTTTTGCTAGGGAAAAAGGAAAGGTAATCTATCCCGGCGTTTTTGACCAAAAATGCTGGGATAGGTTATTAATAATTTTTTTTAAAGCACCCTATCCCAGTGTTTTTGTCTAAAAATGCCGGGATAGATAGGTATTTTTAAAAAAAATGAATTTTAAAACATTTTTTAATAAAAAATTACCCTACATGAAATAAAATACCATATATATGTTATAAAACAACATAGAACTCCTTAATTCCATTCAATACAACCAATTGAATCTCAATACAACCAAAGCTGAGGTGTATGCCAAGTCTCCAAAGAATCTCACAATGAACAGAAACTTTTTCGTCAAATTTTTCCTTCATACTGGAAATTTATTTTGTAGTCATGCATGCAACAAAATTTTTAGAGTGCTTCTGCATGGACCCTCACTTTTTTATAAGAACATTGTCTAATATGGACAAAAATTTTACAGCATAAGTGACTCTCCTATTAAGTTAATGTTACAACTCACCTCCCAAAAAAGTGTGAATAAGTTGAAAATCAGCTTCACTGCATACATACATCAATTAAGGAATATATGCCCGGTCTTAATGTTTCGTCTATCTCTCTGCATTGAGTAATGAGTTCAATTCAGCAACAGAAAGTGGGTGGTTACAACGTTGAAAAAAGAGAACATCGACGCAGGCTGACCTTTTTAAGCCAATTTTCAAGGGACCACGGCCAGAGTATGTGCATATGTAATTGGAAAGTAAAAGAGTACTCTACGAACATGTCCTCCTGACTTCATATCTACAGAATTAAGAGGCCAAAGATGAATTTGAATAACATGGAAAATACAAAAAAATACAAAAAAAACTAAAATGTGAATCAAATACTATAAGAAACATGAATATTATATAGGAAATAAAAGTTCACAAGCAAGATAAAGAAAAAGAAGAGCAATTGAGGGCAATATAAAACTTAGTAGAATATCCATGCCGATAATCCTAAAGTCCACCTTAAGAGTGACCCATCGTGTTATATTGCAGCATTGCCCTTTCCAGGATGTTGCGTATACCGACTATGCCAATGGAAAATCACAATTTATGGGTTAGCAGCTGGGGCTCCAAAGATGCCACATCAGCCCTTGAATGAGACTTCAAATAGAATATAAGGGTGCACAAACTTAATAAGTTACAGGACATGAATGTGTTAGCAAAGCCAACCATTTCGAAAGATGAATGGAAAAATAATATTCATGAAACTGATACAAAGATGTGATAAAGACTTTGTCAGAGAAGGAATATTGTTGTTACTGTCGTTATAATGATCAAATATCATATTCGAGAAAATTTTCCTTATCACACTACATAAGTCATCATTCAGGTAGAAAAAAAACCATCTGTTCAAGTGCCATGAGATGGTCGTAAGTCACGTAACTAATGAGATTGAAAAGGAAAAAACAATAGAGCCATCATTCAGGTACAAAAAACCCATCTCTCGCTCTCTCTCTCATGGTGCAGAATTAGGAAAAAAATCATATGCATCGTGTTTAACATTAAACTAGTGATATTAGTCATGGATCATACTACAAGATGTACATTGCACTACAAAATTTGTAGGAATATCTGGCGGAATTACCCCGGCGTTTGGGGTGTTTCGCCGGGGCATTCCCCGGCGTTTATTAAAAAGTGCCAGCGGGTTCGTCAATACCCCCCTCCCGCGCCCTAAATTCGCCACTTCCCTCTCTTTTTTTCACTCTCCCCTAATTACTCGCGCGAAACCCTATCCCTCCGAAACCCATTCACTCGACGAAACCCTCTCTCCGAAACCCAATCTCCACTTCGTTCCACTTTCTTTCTTCGATTTCGACACTGCCGTCTCGATCTCGCCGCCTGCCACCGTTTAATCTCGTCGCCGCCGCCGTTCGATCTCGCCGCCATTCCCTCACTTCTCCTTCGTCGCCGTTGTCCTCCTCAATCTCTCTCTTTCATAAACCCTAGGTGACTATTCTTCCATTTTGATTTTGATTTTTGACTAAGATTAGATTAGATTTTGAACTGGTTGAGCACTCATGAGCTGTTTCGTTATTTGAGGGTTGTTTGAGGGCTGGTTGAGCAATCTTCTCCTTTATTTGAGCACTCATGAGCTGGTTGAGCAATCTTGTAGTTATTTGAGGGCTGTTTCATTATGTTTGAATCATATTTGGATGTCTACTGCTTTCTCTTGTAGTTATTTGAGGGTTGTTTCGTTATGTTTGAATCAGATTTGGTTGTTTGATGTCTCGTAGTATCTATAGATTTTGCCAAATTATCATCATGGTAATGTTTGAGATAACTATTATGGATAGTTTTTGGTTGAAGCTGGTGTTGACAATAGCAACTACGCACCGATAAACTATTTCAAATATCAAATAATCGGCAATTTGATAAATAGCAAAATTGGTGACATGTTTCGAAGTTAATGAAACCAGAACAAGATTATTAGAACAACAAAAAACCAACCAGATCTAAATTCTAATCTTTTGAAATTGATGTTTCTGAGATAACCCTAATGAGAAGAACTTCAAAAATTATAGTTTGACTTTTGATTTTGATTTTGATTTTGATTTTTGCACTGATAATCTATAGATGTTGTTCATTTAATGTTTTGTTCATCAGTTGAATTTATTTTCATCCCTATGGTTATCCCTATGATTATCATTTAACGTTAAATCGACCCTATGGTTATTTCTACTGAATGGTAGCTTCTCCTATGGTTATTTCTAAAATATAACTATCTTTTATGAGGGTCTCAGTCTCTAGTCTCTCTTTCTGAATAGCTATCTTTTATGAAATTTAATTTTCAGATTGAGTGATATTATTGAAATGGATAAAAGTTGGATGAGTAAGTCCCGATTATGCAAAGAATATTGAGATGGTGTTAGAGATTTCATTATCTTTGCCAAGCAACATTCCCGTGATCCCAACTTTATCCTTTGTCCATGTCGCCGATGCGTAAACTGTCATTTGCTTCCATGCTACGAAGTATAAACACATTTGGTGATTAATGATTTTCTGCAAGGGTACACACTGTAGTTCTGCCATGGAGAGCATGGCACATCAATTCCGGTTGGACAAGATGTGTTGGAAGAGAAAAATGAACCCTTAGTGAATGACGACGACAGTGTTGCCGATGAGATGCAAAATTTAGTGCGGGATGTTTTTGGGATTCATAACAATCCAATGCACACAAATAGTTCAACAACCCAAGTCCATGATGAACCGACCGAAACCCCGCACACTGATGGAGAGGAGGGTGGAGTGGAGGAGGGAAGGCAAAACTCTGAAGTTAACAAAGAATTTGAAGCATTCAATAAGTTGTTGGAGGATGCTAGTACACCCTTGTATCGTGATTGCATCAAATTTTCGAAGTTCTCATTCATCGTGAGGTTATTTCAAATCAAATGTTTGAATAGTTGGTCTGCCAAATCCTTTACCATGTTACTTAAATTGTTGAATAAAGTATTTCCTGAAATTTGTCTCCCAAATTCAGCATATGGAATAAAACAATTCCTTAAACATTTTGATATGGGGTATGAGAAAATAGTTGCATGTCGATATGATTGTATGTTATTTAGGGGGGATAAGGAGAGTCTGGAAAACTGTGAAATTTGTGGTACTTCAAAATGTCCAAATGAAGAAGATGCAAGTGGGACAGTTAAATCAAGGCAGAAAAAGATGCCAGCAAAACAGATGCGCTATTTTCCTTTGATTCCTAGGCTGCAAAGGTTGTTTATGTCATCTAAGACTTCTTCTGATATGAGATGGCATGTTGAAGGGTGGAAGAATGATGGAATTCTCAGACACCCGGCGGATTCTACTGCATGGAAAAATTTTGATGAAAGATATCCTGATTTTGCTAAAGATACTCGCAACGTGCGACTTGGATTAGCCAGTGATGGTTTTAACCCATTTCGGCAAACGAGTATTACATACAGCATATGGCCTGTAGTGTTGATACCGTATAATCTACCGCCTTGGAAGTGTATGAAGTCGTCGTCATTTATTTTGTCCATAATAGTTCCTGGACCGAAAAGCCCTGGAAATGATATAGATGTCTATCTTCAGCCTTTAATCGATGAGCTCCAACAGTTGTGGGAGGGTGTTCCAACATATGATATAACAACTAAGAAATCATTCTGTCTTCGAGTTGCATTGACTTGGACAATCAATGATTAACCTGCGTATGCAAATTTATCCGGTTATCGCACCAAAGGGTGTAATGCATGTCCTTGTTGTGCTGATAAAACTACTTCACGTGGCTATATAATGGGAGAAAGTTCTGACATGGGTCATAGAAGATGGTTGCCTGACAAACACAGTTTCAGGACGGAAACTACGACTTTTGATGGGGTGGAGGAGTGGGAACATTCACCTGAAATATCGTCTAGGTTTGATGTGTTAAGGCGGCTACATGGTCATCATTTCAATTATGGTAAGGAAGTAGAAGCCAGAAAAAAGGGCAAGAAAAGGGCAAGGGATGACGACAACGATAAAGATGAATGTGATGACATTGTTGATTTAGGGTCCTGGAAGAATAAGAGCATTTTCTTTACACTGTCGTACTGGGAATTCAATTTATTGCGCGATAATTTAGATGTGATGCATATCGGAAAAAATATTGGTAAAAATTGTGTAGGGACTATCATGGGAGATGATCGGAAGACAAAAGACAATCTTAAGTGTCGTCTTGATTTAGCTGCGTTGGACATACGACACGAGTTACACCCCGAATATTTACAGAATGGCAGAGTGCGCCTTCCTCCAGCAATGTACTGCATGTCTAAAAAGAAGGAATCATTCTGGAAAGTTCTACAGGAGCTTAAAGTTCCCGATGGCTATTCATCTAACATATCAAGGTGCATCAATGATAAGGAGAAGAGGCTTCAGGGTTTAAAGTCACACGACTACCACATCTTGATGCAGGATCTCCTTCCTGTGACTTTAAGGTTCTTAATGTGCGACCAAGTCACTACCGTCATCAAGGATCTGTGTAGCATTTATAAAGGACTTTGCTCAAGGGTTCTACGTGTTGAAGACATTGACCTGTTGGAGCAACGTGCTGCTTTGGTACTTTGTCAAATGGAGAGAATATTTTTCCCTTCGCTCTTCACTATAATGATTCACTTGGTAATTCATCTAGCGGGCGAAGCAAGACTTGGTGGGCCGGTACATTATCGGTGGATGTATCCCATTGAGAGGTAGTTATTCATATTTGTTAATTATATACCTCGCGTTTGGATAATGTGCATACTTTTTTTTATCTAACCATTTACATGTATAGGTATCTTTATCGACTTAAGGGATATATTAAAAATAGATCACATCCAGAAGGCTCAATAGCAGAAGGTTATCTCTCGGAAGAGTGCTCCAATTTTTGTTCCCGGTATCTTCAGGGTGTTGAGACATGTCTTACTAGACCAAGGAGAAACCCAGTTTGGGTCAAACCTTGGTGAAGCACATTATCTCTTCCAAACTGCTGGAAATACCATTGGTAAAGTTGATGCGGTTGAGTTAGATAACTTAACATGGGAACAAGCACATCAATATGTGCTAGATCATCATGCAACAGTTGAGCCATTCCGAGAGTAAGTCATAATTGGCTTGATTTATATTTAATTAAACTCGATTTGAACAATGTTAATCTAATTATATTTTGATCTTTTAAATATTTACAGAGAATTTATCCGTGAAATGAAAAGGAATTCTACAACAAGGAAATTAAGATCACGTGACCAAAATAAGATTATGAATGAAAGATTTCATATGTGGCTTAAAGACTATGTAAGAGTGTTCCAAATTATCAAGTACTGTCTTTTTTCTTAGAATATTCTTAATTTTACTAATACGATTTATCATCACATACTATAGGGTCCAAAGTTGCATGATGATTTGGTATCACCTGAAATCAAGATTCTTACTACAAGTCCCCATAAGATGGTTAGAAGATTCAAGAGATATATATATAACGGATTCAGATTTCATACTAAGGATCGTGAACATTATTTGAAGTCCCAGAATAGTGGAATTGTAGTGACGTCAAAGACAAGAAGTTATGCTTCTAATAATGACACAAATCCAGTTGATGAAGATGTTGGCTATTATGGGGTGGTCACGGATATCATCGAGTTAGACTATTTCGATCATTTTTGAGTTGTCTTATTTCGCACGGACTGGGCTGGTATGGATAAGAATTATCCCCCAAACAAGGAACTTTAGGTTTCACAATTGTGAACTTTTCAAATTTGATTCATACTGGCACACACATCAGCCTGAACCATTTGTGTTCCCATCTCAAGTCCTCCAAGTAATCTATGTTGAAGATCCAGCTTCGCCTAAATCTTACGTGGCTCTTATTATGTAACCAAGAGATGTATATCAGTTGGGAGAGACATCAGATGATGAGGACGAAGATGTCACTAACATTTTTGTTGCTGCTGAATTTCCTAGGTTTGATGTAAACATATCAGATGACAATAGTAAACCTAATTGGCTACGCACGGATGGAAAGCCAGGGGATGTATTGGATAGTATTGAATAACAATAACTTCTGAAACATATTTGTATTGTTAATTATGTGTTTACAAGATTGCATTGTATTTTCTCGGGTGATACCTATTTCAAGATTGCATTGTATGTTTTCGATTTCTATTTTTTCATAAACCACAAGGGCTGTAAGAAGAGCCTAAGTTAAAAGTCCACATAGGCCCCTAAGAAACATCCATAAAGGTCAGCGACGGCAATGAGGCACGTCCCAAAAGCAGCCAACAACATGATCATTAAGTTGCTGAAACTCGCTAAAATAAAGGACTTGAGGCCAGTCTAGCAAAAGCAAGAGAGAAGACAAATCAGCTGTTACAAAAGATAGAGAGGGAGAATGAGAAGCTGCTAAAACATTGGTGAGACTGAGCTCACTCGAGAAACACTAAAACAGTAGGGAACATTGGATAAGATGTCCCACTCAAAAACTTAAAAACACCGGCCTGCCCCTCAAACCTGCGGAAGATAGAGAAAATCATTAAAAACAGAACGGCAATTTTATAAAGCGTTAAGATTGGTAAGGCAGCGAAAAGCATCATCTAATCTGTGAGCAAACAGTGAGTTCTTAGCTACCGGATTTAACTTCAAAGACCAGAAGTTAAAAAGAAAAATGAGTTCGTCGATAATAGAAGCTATCGACGACGATGCATTATTGAACAATCTTTTGTTTCTTTCTCTCCAAACAATCCAAATAATGATATGAATCGAGAGGAACCATCCTTTGTGAAACATAGTATGCGCACCAGGCACTGACCAGCAAGAGGCTAAATTAAACGGAATGGTCGGATTATCCCAAGCGAGGGAGATGATTTTCCATAGAGGAGAAATGAAGGAGCATTGAACAAAGAGGTGATCGACATTCTCTCCTCCTTCCGAGCATAGAGGGCAAAGCTGTCCCCAGGCTAAATTTCTCCTGTTAAGAACTTTCACCGTAAGTAATTTGTCGTGCAATGCAAGCCACGAAGTGATCTTAACCTTGAGAGGAACGCAGGATTTCCAGATGAAATTAGCGAAGGGGGAGCGAACTCCTCTAAAGTTGAGAAAGTTATAAAAGGATTTCACTGAGAATGTCCCTACCGAGGTCCATCGCCAGGCGACATCCTCATACGCCTTCCAGTCGTAGTGATTAAGGTCTAAAATGAGATTATTAAAAGAGATGCTATCTGGAGGGGACAATTCTTCAGTGAACGAAATGGACCAGACCTTACTAGTATTGATCTTACTTTTCCTGCCAGTGTGTTATTGGCATTAAATTTCTTGTAATGAGTTATTGGCCTTCATTTTTGCAGTTGATGTGATGCAAAGGTCCTCTTCTTCTGAGACGGATTCACCATGTATGGGGTAGCCATCTTCACATTCATAGTGGTAATCAGTACATGCTCTTGGTTAAAACTATGATTTTGGTTAAAATTGTGTAGATGGTTACATGATCAACTAATATAATCCTTTTAGTCAGTGTTATAGTTTTTTTTTTTTTTTTTTTTTTTGCATTCATCTAAATGTTTTGTGCAGTTTTCGCTCTTGCTTTACTGCAGTCTTTCTACTCAATCAACAGGTTTACTCCAAATTCAACCTGGTTGCTATTTTTTGCTTGTCTATTTTGATAACTTCATGTTCACAATTGTTGTTGATGGGAAGTGATGATAAATGAGAACATTGGGGTGACTATGTCCTGCTCTTGGTTCATCTTTTTGTTGAATGAGATAGAGTTGAAGTTATTATAATCAGTATTTATGATTTTTGTTGAAATGTGAATTAAATATTGCATTTTTGTACTAATTTATATTTTATTGCTTTTGTCAATAGGTGTGAATTATGCCGCGAAGGAGGCGCCTAGTCAAAGGGGTGAGGAGCCTTTAAACGAGGAGGTTAACCACTTAGAGACAGGTGAGGGGAGCCCCCCCTCCCCCCCCAAAAAAAAGGCCCGGGGAGTGACAAAGTTAAATGATGTTTAGAAGCTACCCACGGGTCAAAGAATTCAAGTGGAGGTGAACAGGGATCATCAGCCCGTAGGAAAAAATGCCGTAACATTCGCATCATTAATAGAGTTAATTGCGAGGAAGTCGGAGTACCTTCCACTTTCTTACGATAGATGGACAAAAATTCCCTTAGCGACAAGGGCTAGAGCCATCGAAGTTCTTAAGGTATTATTTAATGAGTAATGATTCTTTGATTCAAATGAATGACTCTTCATTTAACCTGCACCATAAGTATTTACCTTTCTCAAATGTCAATTGAGTTTTACATCATCCACATCAATGCTCAGATTACCTGAAAATTGAAACAACTATCTTTTGTTTTCGTCTTTCTTTTTACATGCCTTGAAGGCTTGAACTCTTTGATCAAATTCTTCTTTTTGCTGAGTAGGGAATATACATCTTTTTTCTGAGTTGGTAGCCTGTGGCTAGTCATGTGTTACTTAAGTCCTTTGTAGTTTTAAAAACTATAATCATATATTTGAGGTTTTGCTGAGATAAGATCGAGGTTCAGCTGTAATAAAATGAGAAATTGTGTCATCTTGACCATTAATTTGTCATGGTTGATTAGAAATATCATAAATCTACTACCTAATACGTAATTTATTTAGAGAGTTATTGTCAAGTTGGGACCTGACTCAATGGCTACACTGGTACTAGTAACCTAAGAAGCGCACACACACAGTGACACTGACATGATACTATACGATAAATAGATACACTAATATAGCTAGTGTCGTATCTAATTTGTGTAACCAGCAAATGTACGATATAGCACAGTACCAAGTAGTTCATAGACTATAAACCTTGGTGCATATATAAGGACAACGTCAAAAAATTCAGCTATCATATAACAATAATTTGAAAATCCAATGAACAAAATGTAATGTAACTACTAACCTTGCCGTATCGGGGGGAATCTTCATTCGAATATGCCATGTTAAATCTAATCCATGAGTTGGTCCTAATAAAAGGCAAATAAAATAGAAAAAATAAGTACAATCTTTAGGTTCTGTCTTCTTGTTCAACCAAAAGGCTAATGAAGCAAAGTCAATACCATGTAATTGGGTTTCAAGAGATCCATTTTGCATCAATTCGTATACAAGAAATCTCACTGAAAATGCATAAACATTGCAAGTTTAATGTAAACAAGAGGTCTAGCAAACATGAAAGGATATTACAAGCAAGCAAGTTCTTCACTATTACATCATAGTACTTCAACAATATGTGTAGTTAAATTCTATTCAAGATGTACTAGTTGTATATTAGTAAAACAAACTTAGAATTTAGAAAATTATAACATCCCGAATTCCAAATAAGCTTGAATTCGAAGTTCCACGGGATCTTTACACTTCACTTCGTACAATTTTATAAGGAATTTAAAACTTTATTACAAAAGAGTTTTTTACATCAACACGCAGAGGAATAAATAAAATACAACAATAATAAATGTACAATTGTAACAACTTTAGCATTTAAGTAATCATCAGCAACAAATTCATCTTTATATCTTCTTGTAAATTTCAAGTCCTGCATATAAAACTGTGGGCACGTCAGTTGCTTATAACCGGCGAAATATTATACACGACCATCCTCGTTATGCCGAAAGCTAAAGAGGGACTATCCTACTGATGTCGTGGGTGTTGTTCACTTAGTCCTTAATGCAGTTATTTATATTAAATGACACTAATGCACACTTGTTCGGATTCTATGCATCCCATACTACATAGGTCCGAGGGTAAGCCCTTAATCGTTCATCATCTTGTAGGGTTGATTCCCTCGCCATAAGTTAAACTACTACGGTAACTACGGAAAGTATCCTAAATATTCTATGACTTACGAGCCCATGTCCAGACATCCTGGAGAGAATCCCACGCCATGACATAACGCATCATGCAGGCATCCTATGGACAATTCACCTCCGCCACGGAACGATGACACTACGTAGTCACCAAACACCCCACAAGCGTCACCACGGTTCCGATATCCTGGAGAAGTATCCCCGTCCTGACATGACGCATCATGTGGACATCCTGTGTACACTCTCACACCGTAGATCCGAGGTCCTCATACTTGTGTTTTTCTCTTACTTTCATCACATCTTCACTATAGTGTAGTCCTTACATTTTTAGTTTATTTTAGAAGAAAATCATCACAACCTAGAGCTAACTTACCCTACCGGACTTAAACCAAACAAAAGAGACAGTCAGCCCAACTGGATACTTCTCAAGAGATGCTCAACTCATACTGGTTAGCTCTCAAATTCATTAATAAAAACTGCAGGTCACTAGGATCTCGCCTAGTCTCTAGATTCCAACAACTATCTCGTTCTAGAGATCAACAAAATATTACATTCAATCTCAAAATAATAATTCAATTTCTTTATTCAAGATATTTTTTCTCAAAGAGAAATATTTTTTTTTATAATCTCATAACATGAAGTATCTCATTTTGACTTCTTTATCAATTTAATCATTCATAACATTGTGTGCAATTCAAATAATCTTAATCAAGTGTTAATAATCATAAAATCTCATCGAGAAGAAAATCTAATTGCAATCCAAATTTTCATCTCTCTTTAATTATACAAGAGTCACAATTTTCAATATAAAAATCACTTCTAATTCTTTTAATCGATAAACTCGAGTTTTTTAATGTAAAATCCCCTTTTAATTCTCACAAAATATATCCAAATATTGTAGAAATAATTTTTATAAAGTCTAAACGATTTTAGAAGAATATTAGTATTTTTTCCCAATTTTTATTTCACTTAAAACTCAAAAACACACAAAAAAACCAAAAAGAAAAACAAAAGGGCAAGGTCGGATTCGAATCCAGACCCAACAACTTCCGCCCATGAACAGTAACCAACCCAAACCGCACCCGAAGACCAACTGGCCAGAGTGGCTAACTGATATAAGGAAACTTGAATTGTATTTAAAATCTGGTCTTTTTAAAGTCGGGATTTTATTTAAAATCAAATTTTCAGAAAAACAGAGTTCCTTGCAAGACTCGAACCCAAGGCTAGTAGCTCCGCTCAGCTACAGTAACGCACCCAAAACGCACCCGAAGATCAGTAGGTCTTGAGTGACTAACCGATATGAAATTGGTTAAGTATTTTTTGTATATACCGTACTGTATCTAACTCTACCTTTAATAAACTCGATCGTTCAATCAATTTGTACTCATTCAAAAACTTAATTCTTTTCTAGAACATTTTCTATCAAAATTACAGTATAGTATATTTATTTAAACATTATAAAATTCTCTTTTTGACAATGTAACAAAGACTTCCTTCCAAATTGTATTAGAAACACATATAATTAATTTTCAAATAAAGTGTTCTCTCTTCAAAAATCCCTCTATAAAAAATGTCTATACTAAAAAAAATATATACTAGTGAGATTAATTCCACATTTCTTCATTTTGTTTCAAAGAGACAAAATAGATGATAATCTAGTGATTATAATATTAGTCATAAAATGCAATTAAAACATACTTATTGCAACTAATCAATTTATCCCCAATCCATAGAAATTATTTTGTATTCTACAATTCATTCATAAGAGCAATTTTCATAATCATGATTCATCAATTCATATGTATTCTAGCACGCAAATATATTAATGAAACATCATAACAAATTTTAGAGAATCATTTAAGCAATTCACATCTACCAAACTAATCAAAATTTAACAATTAAATTATATATTATCTAGCATGCATCATACTCCTAAATTAAAAAGAATTTTAGAAACACCCACCCAAAGAAATACAATTTCTTAGCAATTGAATTCCTAGAATGAGAAGCTCCTAGTAGCAAAAACTCCTAGAAAAGCTCCAGTCCGCCTCCTCGAAGTCCGTGCACAAGGAGAATCTCCAAATCCATTTCGGCCAGGCAAAGGCAAACAACACCTTCACCATCTTCGGCATGCAACAGAGAAGGGCACTCCAACTTCATTACATATATGCATATATATATCTACATGAATATATATACATATATACTAAAAGATGGTATAAGATATATGTGTATGTGAGTAGGTGGAGTAGCACATAGGGGATTTGCTGGTGGTGATTTCGGATGTGAACAGAGAAGGGAAAGAAGGGAGGGGATGATGGAGAAAGGTAGGGGTGGGGGTATTTGTATAGGTTTTAATAAGTAGTTATATTAACTACTCCCCACAAATCCACTAACTCCACCCTCTAATTTCAAAAGGCGTATTCTTTCCCTCAATCCCCAAATCAGTCGGCCACCATTCATGCCCAAAACACGTGCACATGCATCGCACTTGCACGCACTTCATTCATACATATACATATATATTTTTAATTTAAAATATAGGTTCATAATATATAGGAAATGTTTAAGTAAAAATTAGTTTAATTAAAAATTATAGTTTTTCATGCACAAATAAAATAAACACACACACACACTTCAAAATTTTATTTTGAAAAGAATACTCTTAAATACGTGCACCGAAAATACGTGCGTCATACGTAAAATATCAAAATACGAAATTCGACTTTATCTACGAAAAAATGTTAAAGATAATCAAAATACAATATAAGAAAAATATATTTAATATACACATTCAATAATGTAGTCAATACGTATATTGAAAATACGTGCACGCACGTACAAGTATTTTAATCAAAATAGGAGAAAAACTAATTTCCATTTATAAAATGAATTCGAATACATAAAATAAATAATTGAAACACAGAGAAAATATTACATGTAACAATAGAAAAATACGTACATCGATAACACGTACGAAGCACGTAAAAACACAAAGATCGGAATATCCTATTTGAGTTGACTCAAATAGAATTTTAAGAATACGGGAAATGCATAAATAGTCGGAATCCAAAAATACGTATTGAAACACATTACAGATATTACCTGTAATGGTACAAAATACACGTGCGTAACATACGAGGGCAAAATTGTCATTTCCAATTTTGTCGGGTGTTACAAAAATAGGGGAAAGGAGAAGGTAATATAAGACAGGTTCAACCTATGCCATTGCCATTCTGGGATAAAGTCCCTCCTTAGTGTGAATCTTGCATAATGTCAGTTAGGAGCTTGAGCACATGATCACTCTATCGAAAGTCACATTTCTTACAGACCCTCCTCAAGATCTTCTTTGGAATTTTTTTTTCCCAATTAGTAGCCATAAACAAAATGTATACAACAATATGTGAAACATAGCAAGACATCCACTAATCATATATCTACAATCTCTATCATAAATACTCTATGTATGTACAACTTTTAATACGGACTGTTAATTCACACGAAACACAACATTATAGACCCATCTTCACCTAACAAAATCTTATCTCACAGACACATCCATTTCACCCTCAATTAAGATATAATCCATCGCTTTGTACATCATGAGTGGTATACCAAAATTATTCATTATATGCCGGCCAAGATAAACAGTGTTATTTGTATTACCAAAGTAAAATATATTCCAAAACTTAGATTAGCTGATAGAACCTTAATATTCATCTCTGTCCATATTTCTCATAAACAAGGTGGCCTTTCTGCAAGCACACATGTGGACAAACTAACAAGCACTGTACTGATGCACAATAGAGGGATCAAATACTGGTCATTGTTATCAGGTGTACAAGAATGAACATGTTATCTGTAAAACCATTAAAATTAACCAACATGTTTTGGGCAAAAAATCGACAATAATTAAACCATTAAACAATGTTCAAGTGCAGACTTAAAACATCGATTTTGACAAGTCAAAAAAATAAATGGCATCATCTAATTTTCAATCTTTATATATACAATTTTCCATAAACATCATCTAATTTACAATTCATTGACATTCTCATAATACTGAACTAATTTTCATTCCCTTTCTGACAGAGGATTAAGGGAAAATAACAATTTCCCTAAAACCTTAATATCCTAACCAGTAAATAGAACTAACAAAATTATGAATGTAAGTTAATACCTAACCTAGATCAAACTACTGTTTGAAATGCAAATTGACAAAATAACAAGATCTAAAAGATTAATTAAAAATCTAAAAGTTTGAAACAAAAACAAGATCTGAAAGATTAATTAAAAATCCCAGCTTGGCCTATATGAATGCTACTAAACCTAACCCTAATTTTTTTCTCAAATTATACAAAATTAATAAACATCCAAACTTTACTAACCAAAGATGAGAAGAAGGACGGTGACGGTGACGGTAAGGTGAGGAGAGGGACGGGAATCGACGGCAACGACGACGGTGGAGGCGTGGGGCAATAGACGGCAACAACGGTGACGGCTTCGGATTTTGTGATTGAGGGAGGGAGGAGTGAGAAAGGGTAATGATTTAAAGGGTGGAGGGGCGGGGGACGAAATAAATCGGGGGGAATCGGAAATTTGGGAATTTTTGGGATATGTCGCGGCGTTTGCAATATGAATGCCGGGATATGCCTATCTATACCGGCGTTATCTATACCGGCGTTGTTGACAAATGCCGGGATAGATGGGAGAATATTTTTTCAAAAATTAAGATTGATGTCTATCCCGGTGTTATTCCCAAACGTTGGGATATAAACGCCATAATAGACATAGCGGTTTGTAGTGAAAGGAAATCAAAAATCAAAGACAAGTTTTTCCCTTAAGTCTCTATTTTGAACAACGATTTAGGTTATAGGAAGTTGTTTGAAACAACGGATTCAATTTGTCGTAAAATTTTGCTTAACCTTAAGCCTCTGCTTCGAACAACGACCTAGGTTATAAAAAATTGGTGTTTGGAAACAACGGCTTCAATTGGCTGAAATTTTTTTTAGCCTTAAGTCGTTGTTTCCAAGAACGACCTAAGTTATAAGAAGTCGTTGTTTGAGACAAATTCAAGTCAGAGAGAATGAGTTTTGGCTCAAATTTGCTGTGCCTTAAGCCGTTTTTTCCAACAACGGCTTAAGTTTAAATTTTGCCAAAAAAGTTACATGTTCGTCAACTGCAGGAGATAGAGAGTATGAGAGAGTGAATAAGATGAATAGTTATTTGTGTTGAAATACCCAAACTATCCATCGCCACTTAAGTGGGAGAAGGGGGGATGGGAGGGATCGTTCATGGCCGTTGGATCTTAATCGATCTGATCCAATGGCCCAAAGAGAAGTTTGCAGTGGGTTTGTGCAAACAGATCCGTTTGCAACTGAGCGTTGCTCTATATATAAGCAATGTCCAGTTGCAAACGGGTCTGTTTGCAAAGGCCCGTTGCAAACTGACTTGCTGACCGTTGGATCATAACGCTCTTGATCCAACGACCAGGATCAGCTCCGCTCTGCATCCCCCTCTCTTACTTAAGCAACGGAGGGGCAATTTTGGTATTTCACTCCAAATAACTCTTTGAATTATTCACTCTTTCACACTATCTCTCGCTTGTGCTGATGAACTTAATTTTTTTAGCCAAATTTGAACTTAGGTCGTTGTTCCCAACAACAGCCTAGGTACTTCGTAAGTTTTTTTAACTTTGGCATTTTCTTCACACAACGACCTATGTATAACTTAGGTCATTGTGTGGAACAACGGCTTAGGTTATATATGTTTTGAAAACACTTGTATAAATTTCGCTTTCCTCCTACATTCTATCTCTCACTCTCACTTTGTAGCCCCTCTCTCGCTCGCTCATTCCCGAACCCAAACTCGAAACTCTAGCTCCTCCTTCATCTAATCCACACATCCTCCTTCACTTCACCCTCTCACTCACTCTCTCCCTCGTATGGAACTCGTTCTATCTTACGAAGGATCTCTCGAACCCAAAATTTTATATACGTGTATAAATGTAAATGGTTCAAGTATTTTAATATTGTTAAAATTGTTGTTGTGATGAAACTATCTTGGGTTATCAACTTTAGCCGTTTTTGGAAGCAACGACCTAGGGTTAGAAAATATTCAAGCTCTTTTCTGGCTTGAACTATCCATTTTATAGCAGTTGAAATCGTTGTCTAAGACAACGACTAAGAGTGACTTAGGCCGTTATCTGAGACAACGACCTTCGCTATAAAATATTCAAGCCATTTTAGTATGCTATCTGACTTGAACACGCCAATCTTCAGAAGAAAAAAAAACTAACCTTAGACGTTGTTTCATAGAATGATCTCGTTCAACCTTGGCCATTGTTGGAGCCAACAGCTTTAGGTTAGCTAGTTTTCGAAGATAATTTTTTTTTTATTTTTTTATTATTATTCTGTAAATGTGAAGAGCGTGAATGAAATATTTTGTTGCAATTCTAGGACTCCAAATAAGGGCTGTAACAGTCCTTTGTTAAATTTTCATATTATAGGGCTTTTCTTTCTTTCTCCTTAAGGAAATACTTCCCATTTAACGAATGTCCTTAAGCTGGTGAATTTTTTAATGTAGAGTGTTTTTTATAATAGTTACATAAATTCAAAATTTGTTATTTTTTGACAAGGAAAATAAATGATAAATGATGTACGGTTAGGATTATGGATAGGGGTATCTTAAGGGGTAAGTTGGAGGGTTAGGGTTAGAGGATTAGGGTTAGAGGGTTAATAAATAATTTTGGTTAGGATTAGGGTTAGGGTAGATTGTACTCAAACAATTCTATCTATTGAATAATAAATAATTTTGGTAGTGAACGATAATGGTTGTGAATAGAATACAGAAGAGATGAATTCCAACTCACACAATCATAGATAGGTATGAACTATTTTTTTCTTTTCCCTTAAAATAAGTAAGTACTACTCATTTGCACATAGAAATCCTAATTACTATAAAGTGTTCCATAAGTACAATTTTATATGGTTAATTGAGATTTGTGTATATTTGAAATGTTGGAATAATTTTAGTTTAAATTCATTTAAAAACCATTCAGCTCTTTTAAAAACCGTTCCTTACATTCTACATGATCCCAATAGATGAATTCATCCCCTTCATTAGAGATGTCATCACATTTTCAAAATTAATTAAACTCTTAAATATGGTTCACCTTACCACTACACTTTAGTATAAAAAAAAACCTACACTATAGTTTAAAAAATAAATAAAGTTTTTAAAAAAAATTTAAAGTTAGGGTAGGGTTAGGGAGGGTTAGGGTATAAATTTTTTTATAATTTTATTTGGGGAATTCTATGTAAGTAAGTATGGATAGGGATAATGTAGTGTAAAATAATCTAGAAGATCAAAAAAAAATTAAAGTTTTCCATTTCCAAAAAACTAAGACAAAACAAAAAATTCCTATGGGGCTACCCTTAGGCCGTTGTTGCAAACGACGACCTAGGTTATACTAGGCCGTTGGTGGGAACAATGGCTTCCATTTAGTATTTATATATGTGCGAATTACCTTTCTACACTTAATGGAGCTTTCTCTTATGATGTACATGATCTCAATAGATGTGTTCTGGCTTTTCCTTATTGAATTGATCATATAATTATTTTTAAAAAATGCAAATATATGTTCACCATCTAGTAGGACATTTCCCTTATTAAAATTATCAACCAATAAAAAAAATAATTTTCCCAACAAAAAGAAAAACGAGGTACATACCCCCGAAAGTCTTTAAAATTGTGAGAAAATGAACTTAGGTTGTTGTTGGGAACGACGGTGTCACGCCCTGCTTCCCAAAATATGGGAATACGAGCATGTAACAAAGGCAATACAATTACAACCACGCATGCTATAATGAAGTCACATAACATAAATAATGCATGAAATGTCTCAACATAACCAATGTTTGGAAAGAAATAAACTTCGGGTAATCAAAGCCCAATATATAATGTGTGATAACAACAACAATGCTGAAATTTAAAATAACATGGACGAGACAATTATTGTGGGCCAATAATTTGGCTCCAATCCCTAGAAGGTTTGCTCACCAAGTCCTTCGGGCAATTCTCCCTGTATACCTGCAAGCTCATGGTCTAGTGTGGGAAAAATGGCCGTCAGAGAAAGTCATGGACAGCAACTAGTAACAAGTAAGGAACATGAAAACATGACAAATAAATATCAAGTAACAAGGAACTAGAACTATATCAATTGTCAATGAAAATGTTAATAACAAGGCAATGTTTATAATCAACAATTCAAAGATTAACAATAACAATAACAATAAAACAAGAATCAAGTCGATAACAATAACCAAGATCAATGCAAGTGTCACTCCTAGGTCTATTATGTTTTATTACCTTATCTAATGCACGTAATTCTATGTCCCACACCACAGGTTCGGTGCATACAAGCAAGTGAATGTTTCGACTATAGTGGTGAATTCAACAAATCATGAACTCGGCACGATAATCAATAACGAGAGTCCACAATCAATGAGCCATAATGAGAATTTGTCCACAATACGATACACGATAACAATAACAATATAGAAAAACACGAGCCCCTCATCCGAGTACAGTCTCCGATTGTTCACTACCAAGTTAACCCATATTACCCCGGCTTCTTATTAATTTATTAACATGAATCATGAATGTGCAACCGATGGAACGAGTATCAAGAAATGATGTCAACGAGGTTTCAATGACTATACAATGAATGATATGTAGTGCAATGCAATGTTTAAACAGATTTACAATTAAACATGAAGAATGCAAATTCTGGACAGTGGGACATTGCTATACAAAAGTCGACTTTCCTTCTGCTACGGGGAAGCAAATCAGATTCCTTCAGGGGTTCTAGAAACTAGACTCCCTGCCGGTTCCAACGCATATTCACACAATATACTATAATCACAGTAACTAGGTCAAAAGTTCTATTCTTTACTGGTTTCACGTTCAGGCAACATGTTAGGGTCAAATTCTTATATATAAAGTTGGGTGTAAAATTATTTAAAAATCATATAAAAATCATAATTTAGTTTATAGTAGTGTTTAGTAACAACACAATTAATCTCATGCCTAAATTTTTAATTTAATCTACTGTTTCAATTTATTAAACATGGTAATGTATTTTCAGAATTCTGGAATTCAAACGTTACTCCATAAGAATCTAAATATCTCGCAATCTGTAAGTCGGAATGCAATCATATGTCTAGATACCAGACACACAGGGCTACAACTCTTCTTTAATAAGTTTTAATTTATATTATACGTAACAAGGTCAAAAGTTTTGTTCTTTACTGAACAAGTGATCTGGCAGCGATCTAGGGTCATGTTCTTGTATGCTTAACGAGTCTAGAAAGTCATTAATTAAACTTACAAAAAATTTAAAGTGACTCCTAATCATGTCTAGTAGCAACCTAGTTAATATCAAGTTCCAATTCCAAGTTAACATTTCCAATCAATTAACGATTCATGTCGATACACATGTAAATGACAATCTGGAAATTAAAACCTATCAGTGTTAAAAATATGATAACTTGCAATTTATAAATCAGAATTTAGATCCGTAAAAAGTTCTGGAAAATAGATTCATAGGGTATGACTTTCATTTATAAAGTTTAATCCAATTCTAACAGTAATAGGATAAAAAATTCACTACAACACAGACTAGACAATAAGGCAGCGACATGATAAATTTTATTTAACCACATTCGAGATATACAAAATGCATATTCTATCATGAGAGTTTACAAGAATTCATGTCCAGTATTTCGGGTGCAATTCTACAGTTAATAAGATAGAAACTCGTCGATTCTACAGTCTAGAATTTTATCAACAATCGTAATATCAATCCAATGCTTGCAATCAAAATATACTAGACTAACCTATAACTCTACATTGTACGGTGTGGTGTATGCATATGACAACGGTAACACGGCTTAGATTAGATTCAAGGATATAGCACGAAAAGAAAACTACTACTTGGTTTCGCCGATAAAACCATAATAGTTTCTTTGAAAGGTATCAAGCAAATACGATACAATAATGAAATTGGAACTACTTGCATAAATCAAACATATTTCTTGAAAAAAAATAACGGGTGGTTCAAGAGAGACTTGCCTTATTGATGATACGATTGTGATGAAACAGAGACGAAGCGAGGCGGCACAACCAAGAGTGGTTGCACCCACAGCTAGGGCGAACAACAACAAGGGGAGCGAGCAACAGGGTGTGGGTGGTTGGTGGCTACAGGCATCGGCAGTGGCAGTCGAGCTGTGAGCAGTGGCTGTCGTCGCGACTGAGAGGTGGAAGACAATGGTTTCGGGGCTTCTGTGGTGGGATTGCAGTGGTCGGAGTGCATCCCAGAAGTAGCAGGGTGCTGTTGGTGGGGCTCGATGAGGGTGATGGTGAAGGCGAGGTTAAGGGCAGAGGAGATGGTGAAGGGCAGAGACTGCAGTGGGGGACAGTAGGAGCAACGACAACGACATGTGGTTCGGTTTTGGAAGACAACGGTGGGAACTGTGATGAGGGAGATGGGGAGGTAGTCGGGGTCAAGGTGTAGGCATCGACTGTTGGGGCAGTGGAGGGGACAGCATGGCAGGGTGATCGAGGTCACGAGAGGAGGCGGCGGGGTTGCAATGGTGTGCGGCATCATCGAAGGAGGTCGGGAGCGGTAGGGGTGAGGTGTTGCAATTGGGATGGCTTCAGGTGGTGGAGACGGGCGGTGCAAGGGCGTTGGGATGCGGTGCACGAGAGGGCGACGTGGCTTGCGGTGGCTGTGGTGGCTATGGTGGCGAGGAGCACAAGATAAGGAGTCGATGTGGAGGAGGTCGGGTTTTGGGTATGTTGGGTTTCGGGAGAATCAGACGAAGAGGAAGGAGGAGAGAGAGGGGTGTTGTAGATGAGGGAATGATTAGGTTAGGTTAATGGAGAAATTAGGGGGTTTAGTTTGAATTTAGTGGGTCTATAAATTAGGAGGAATGGGGGTAGTGGTTAGGCAGTAAATTAGGGGATTATGGAGATATTGGGGGAGATGTACGTGGAGGGGGGTTGGAGATGATGGTCAATTAGCAGATAACAGGAAGATTGGGTGGGTGGGTGTGTGTGTGGGGGGGGGGGGGTGGTGGTTAGGATTTAGTGGGTCTATAAATTAGGAAGAATGAAGGTAGTGGTTAGGCTGTAAATTAGGGGATTATGGAGATATTGAGCGGAGATGTACGTGGAGGGGGTTGGAGATACTGGGCAATTAGCAAATAACAGGAGGGTTAGGGGGGTTGGGTTAGCGGGCTTGGGTTTGGGTTAACGGGTTTGGGTTTAGAATTCAATAAGAAAACAATTGAGAATATAATAGATTAATTAGAATAAACAACATGCTACAATTGAATAGGTGTACAAGAATTGCATGCTTCAACAAAAAAATTTGATCAACTGAAAGGATACAATTGGGTTGAAGAACACAACAAAATTAAAATTAGGTAACTCAGATTACAGAAATTGAGAAAAGGAAAGAATTACAAAAAAAGAAGTCCGAAAAATCGGAAACGGGGGTTACAATCTTACCCACCTTACAAGAAGAATTTCATCCTCGAAATTCATTCAAGCAAGTCATAGGGAAACCCCGAGAAAAAGAAAGAAAAAAAAAACCTACTCGAAGAGATGAGGGAACTTCCTCCGGATTTCATTTTCAACTTCCCAAGATGACTCACCGGGGGAGTAAGGATTCCATGAGACTCGAAAAAGCTTGACGACCTTGTTCTTCAGGACTTTCTCACGCCTGTCCAAGATAAAGATTGGTCAAATCTCGCATGATAAGTCTAGCCTTACGGACAACTCTGAGTAGTCAATCACATGACTGCCGTTCCTGATGTACTTCCTGAGCTGGGAGATATGGAACATATCATGGACTCCAGACAACGCTGGTGGCAATGCAAGCCAGTAAGCTACCTTTCCCACTCATTCCACAATATCAAATAAACCGATGAATCGGGGACTTAGCTACCCCCACCACCCAGCGGATAACACCTCTCCATGGTGACACTTTGCGGAATACATGGTTTCCTGCCACAAACTTTAAAGGCCTTCATTGACAATCAACCCACTTCTGCCTGTCCTAAGCTGCTTCCTGATCTGAGCCACTACATCAACTGTCCTGGTGATCAACTCAGGTACCAAAAGTTTCCTCTCACTGATGCCATCCCAACAGATTGGCGATCGACATTTGTGACCATAGAGTGCGTCGTACAGGGCTGCCTTCAGACTCTTGGTAGTTGTTGTTGTACAAGAACTCAACCAAGTGCTGATGATCCTCCCACGAACCTCCAAACTGAAAAACACAAGACCTCAACATGTCCTCCAGTGTCTGAATCGTCCTCTCAGATTGCTCGTCTGTCTGTGGGTGGAATACAGTGCTGAAGTTCAACTTAGTTCCCAGACTCCTCTGAAGACTCTCCCAAAATGGGATCTGATCCTCGTATCTTTGTCTGATACAATGTTGATAGGAATTTCGTGCAGTCTCACAACTTCCTGCATGTACTTCTCAGCCAAGCTCTCCATAGACTGGCCCACTCTGAACGGAATGAAATGAGCACTCTTTGTCAACCGGTTCACAATTACTCAAATGGCAGTATAGCCCTTGGGACTCCTTGGCAATGCCGTCACAAAATCCATGGAAATGTTCTCTCATTTTCACAATAGGATTAGAATAGGCTGAAGGAGTCCAACGGTCCTCTGATGTTCTGCTTTCACTTGTTGACAAACCAAACATTGAGACACAAATCTTGCCACTGATCTCTTCATACCGTGCCACCAAAAGTTCTGCTTCAGATCCTTGTACATCTTTGTGCCTCTAGGATGAATAGAGTAGGGTGAGCAATGAGCTTATTCAAGTAGTTTCTGCCCGACTTCCCCTTCGGTACACATAATCGGCGATATGTTGAAGCAATCTGTCTTCATGGATGACCAAGTCAGTCCTTAGGCATGCTTCTACTTCGCTTCGGAATTCCTACAACTGCGGATCACCTGCTTGGGCTTCCTTGATCTGCTCTACCAATGAAAACTGCAACTGCAGCACCATACACTATTGTGCTGAACCAGGAAGATTCACATCCAATTTCAGTCTTCTCATATCCTCCAATACTTCCTTCTGTTTGGTGAGGAACTTAGTGGTTGGCCTCCTGCTCAAGGCGTCGGGTACCAAATTCACTTTGCCTTGGTGGTACTGCAAGTTGATGTCATAATCTGCCATCAGCTCTAACCATATTCTCTGCCTCATGTTCAGCTCCTTTTGTGTGAAAACATATTTGAGAGTCTTGTGATCTGTGAAGATCTCAATTCTATGTCCAAGCAAATAATGCCACCATAACTTCAAGGCAAATATTATGGCCGCAAGTTCAAGATCAAGCGTAGGGCAGTTCTTCTCAAGAGGCCTCAACTTCCTAGATGCATTAGCGAAAACTTTGCCACGCTGCATCAGCACTGCTCCCAACCCTCTGCCCGAAGCATTACAGTGGATCACAAAACCTCCTGAGTTGTCTAGTATACTCAACCGATTCTTCAGCTCCATGAAGGCTTCATCACAAGCTCCATCCCAAACAAACTTCTGCTCTTTCCTCATCAAATTGGTTAGGGGCCCAGCAATCATTGCAAAATCCTGAACGAACTTCTGATAATACCCTGCCAATCTGAGGAAACTTTGCACTTCTGATGCAAACTTTTGCACTAGCCAATCCTTGACTGCAGTAACCTTCGACGAATCAACTGAAATTCCATCGTCTGACATAACATGACTTAAAAAAGCAACACAGTCAAACCAAAGTTCACACTTATTGAGCTTCCCATAGAGTTGATTCTCCCTCAAAGTTTTCAAGACAACCCTAAAATGCTCTGCATGGTCATCCCTGTTCCGAGAGTACACCGGGATGTCGTCGATGAAGACCACCACAAACTTGTCTAAGAACGGCGAGAACACCCTGTTCATCAGACTCATGAATACCGATGGTGCATTAATGAATCCAAAGGGCATTACTAAGAACTCCTAATGTCATTATCTTGTGTGGAACACTGTCTTCTGAATATCCTCAGTCTTTACTTTCACCTAATGATAGCCAGTGCGAAGATCCAACTTTGAGAAAACCGAAGCACCTCCCTACTGATTGAACAGATCGTCAATCCTCAGCAGTGGTTATTAGTTCTTCACAGTGACATTGTTCAACCCCTGATAGTCAATCCAAAGCCTGCGACTACCATCTTTCTTATTGACGAACAACACCAGGGTTCCCCAATGTGAAACACTTGGCCTGATGAAACCCCTATTCAACAACTCCTAGACTTGCACCTTCAGTTCTGCCAACTCAACTGGTGTCATCCGGTATGGACTCTTGGAGATTGGTGTCGTTCCCGACTGAACTTCAATGTTGAACTCAACATCTCGGTCTGGCAGCAAACCCGAGCAATTCTTTTGGAAAAACATCCAGAAAATCCCGCACAATCACGGGTGCAACTTCACCATAAGTGTGCATGGACTCTAGCACACTAGCCTTCTAGTACGACAGTGTATCACCCGCAAGAAATTCGAACTGCTGGTGACCTGGGAGCCTAAATATTACCTTCTTCTCTCAGCAATCAATCACGGCATGGGTAACCCCCAGCCAATCCATCCCAAGGATAACATCAAAGCCAGAATGGGGGATCACAATAAGGTCGGCCTTGAATTCTACGCACCTAATCAGCAAAGGGCTCTGCTTGCACACCTTGGAACAAATGATGATACCTCCACCTGTGGTGATATTCCAAGATGCTGACATGGTGTTGCTTGCCAAACAGTGCCTATCCACGAAGCGGGAAGAAACAAAGGAGTGAGTAGCACCGGAATCAAACAGAACATGGGCAAGAAGAGAGTGGACTAAGATGATGCCTAAGCATGAAGGTGTATGCAGGTCATAAGCACGAATAATTGTACCAGAAGAAAATAAATAATGCAGGACTTAAATGCAATAATACAACTATTGTGATATACCTGCAACCACACCAACAACCATCTCAGCTTCCGTTGCAGTCAAGTTATAGGCCTGACCACGGCCTCCAATCTGACCTTCCCTCGGAGCCATCCTTCTATGATGAGAAGTTTGCCTTTGCGGTGGAAAAGGCGGTCTGCCCTGGCCTCGAGCTAGCGCTCCTTGCTTAGCCGTGCCTCCAGTCTGTGCAGGGAGCCTATTCCTTGGGCAGTCTCGGACCACTTGATCATTCCTTCCACATGCAGGGCACAAGCGATTTGCTAGTCTGCAGTCCTTCTCCAAAGGCTCAACCTTGTGGCAGAAGTTGCAAGTCTGAACTGCCCTTGGAGCAGCAGGTGCATACGGCAAAGCCCTCGCCAAAGGGGTTGGCACTAATCTCCAATAGTTCCTCTAGTCGGCCAGATGGCAGTAGGGTACTGAACAGCACATTGAGTGGAACTCCTCCTTTTATGGGTCTGTTCTTGGATTCGGGCTGCATCGAGAACATCGGCATAGGTGCGGTACCGGTGGGCATCCAGCCGGTCCTGAATCTCGAAACTTAGACCCATCAAGAACCTGTGGGCCCTGTCTTCCTTATTAGCCACCAAGGCGGTTGCAAAACGGATGAGCCGGGTGAATTCGACAGTGTACTCTTTCACGGAACAATTCCCCTAGTTCAGGATAATGTCCAAATTAATATCCTATATATAAAGTAGGCATCAATAAGCGACATTAAGTAACATCATCCGGCCAACTTGAGTTAACGAGATGAACTATCATTCCATCTCAAACTTGGTGACATTGGGGAAGAACTTTGTCATAAAGCTCTCAGTAAAAGTGATCGAAGTGATGGTTGCTCTAGCCTCTCGGTCACTACCCGCCACCAGATGTGGGCGAGATCCATAAGTTGGACATTACCACATCCACCGATCCACATCAGAGATCCGTGTTGCTAGTAACAGCTACTCCGTCCGAATCAGCCAATGCTCAGCTTCCAATGGAGTCTCAGTACCCGAGAACATATCCAGGTGCAGTCTTATGAAGTTTGCCACAGTCCCAGGCCTTGGTGGTAGTAGCCTTAATGCGGATCCAACAGCAGTTCGGTTAGTCGCCTCCAAGGTAGCCCTCATCAACTCATTGTGCGCTTGTTGTAGGGCCATCATCTGCTGCATCATCTGAAGGATAGCGGCATTGTTTGGCTATTCAACCCTTGGTCGAGAAGTGGAAGATCCTCCACAGGCCATAGTCTGCAACATGATCAAAATCGGTGAGTATGCAGATTATAAGTTGGTTATTACATGCTCATGTGATAACATGGTGTACATATTGTTGAGTTAAACCTGGCTAACCCAACCTGATTAGGGTCAAACTTGGCTCTAATACCGCTAAAAATCTGTCACGTTCTGCTTCCCAAAATACGGAAATACGATCACCTAATAAAGGCCCAACGAATAATTTGCATCATTCATAAGTTGTAATATTCAACTCAACAATATGCAATACAATTACAACCATGCCTGCTATAATGAAATCACATGACATAAATAATCTATGAAATGTCTCAACATAACCAATATCTGGAAAGAAATAAACTTCGAGTCATCAAAGCCCAAAATACAAAGTGCGATAACAACAATGCTGGAATTTAAAATAACATGGACGTGACAATTATTGTAGGCAAATAATTCGGCTCTAATCCCTAGAAGGTTTGCTCACCAAGTCCTTCGGGCAATTCTCCCTGTATACCTGCAAGCTCATGGTCTAGTGTTGGGGAAATGTCCGTTAGAGCAAGTCATAGACAGCAAGGAACAATAAAACAGGATATATAAATATCAAGGAACACGGAACTAAAATTATATCAATTATCAATGAAAATGTCGATAACAAGGCAATGTCTATAATCAATAATTCAACGATTAACAATAACAATAAAACAAGAATCAAGTTGATAACAATAACTAAGATCAATGCAAGTGTCTCTCCTGGGTCTATCATATTTTATTACCTTATCTAATGCACGTAATTCTGTATCCCATATGACAGGTTTGGTGCATACAAGCAAGTGAACATTTAGACTATAGTAGTGAACTTTACAGATCATGTACTTGATACGATAATCAATAACAATAATCCACAATCAACGATCCATAACGAGAATTTGTCCACAATAAGATACACAATAACAATAATAATATAGGGAAACACCGGTACCCTCATCCGAGTACAGTTTCCGATTGTTCACTACCATGTCACCCATATTACACTGGCTTGTTATTAATTTATTAACATGAATCATGAATGTGCAGTCGATAGAGCGAGTATCAAGAAATGATGTCAACGAGGTATCAATGACTGTACAATAAAAGATATGTAGTGCAATGCAAGGTTTAAACAAATTTACAATTAAACATGAAGAATGCAAATTCTGGACATTGAGACGTTGTTGTACAAAATTAGACTTTCACGCTGCTACGGGGAAGCAAATCAGGTTTCAACAGTGGTTTTTGAAACTAGACTCCCAACTGGTTCCAACACAGATTCACATAATATATTATAATCATAGTTACTATGTGGAAAATTCTATTCTTTACTAGTTTCATGTTCGGGCAGAATGTCAGGGTCAAATTCTTATATATAAAAGTTGGGTGTTAAATTATTTAAAAATGTTATAAAAATCATAATTTCATTTCTAGTAGTGTTTGGTAACAACACAATTAATCACATACCTAAATTCTTAATTTAATCTACTGTTTCAATTAATTAAACATGGTAATATATTTTTAGACTGTATTCTGGAATTCAGACGTTATTCCACGAGAATCTGAATATCTCGCAATCCATATGTCGGATTACAAAACCGTCAGATAGTCTGGATTCCAGATACACAGGGCTATAACTCTTATTTAAAAGTTTTAATTTATATTATCTATGACACGGTCAAAAGTTTGGTTCTTTAGTGATTTGGCAACGATCTAGGGTCATATTCTTGTATGCATAACGAGTCTAGAAAGTCATTAATTAATCTTATAAAAATATTAAAGTGACTCATTAATTAATCTTATAAAAATATTAAAGTGACTCATAATCATGTCTAGTAGGAAACTAGTTAATATCAAGTTCTAATTCCACTGTTAACATTTTCTTTCAATTTACGATTCATGTCGATACACTTGTATACGACAATCTGGAAATTTGAACCTAGCAGTGTTAAAAATATGATATTCACCGGTTTAACTACCGCCTTCCCCTTGTCCGCACTCTGAACCGGGGCCAGGGACTGCCCCTCTTCATGCTCCGAGGTAGAGGTCTCACTCCCCGAAGATACCCTAGACATTTGGCTAAGACTACGAAAGAGGGGATAACTTACCGTGATGTGATAACTATGGTCGGAATATCTCGCCGGAAAACCAAGACGCCTGGCCACGACAGCTAGCAGCACCACTCGAGAGCAAAGACCTCCGCTAGTAGCACCGCTCGAGAGTAAAAACTTCCAAAGAGTAAAAAGTGGAGAAGTGAAGAAGTGAAAAAAATTGAGTGAGGCAGAGCAGACTTATAGTGCTGAGAGCAGGGCCGCTTGGGCTTCTGAAGCAGTTGGGCCGAGCAAACATCAAAAGCCCAAGAAGACATAACGACGGAAGGCCAAAGGGTGGAATCTCATGCGACGCCCTAGAAACTGCAAACTGATAGGCCGCTTCAACTTTCGCGCCCAACCGGCATCAAGTGGCCCAGATGAAGCCACGTCCCTCGGTGACCACACACCGATCCACCGTGGCACCGAGCAGCGTATTGGAGAAAAACCAGTTTCTCCTCGTGATTCGTGCCTGAATCCCGATCAGACGACTCAAATATGGCCGCGTCGACAGAAATCGTTTTATTCTCGGGATCCACGCCATTTTCGTCGTGATTAGTACCTAATCCTTATCAGACGACACAGATGAAGCCATGTCCCTCGGTGATATTACACCGGTCCACCGTGGCACCGAGCGCGTCATGTGGACAGAAAATCTCCACGCATCTTACTGACCGTCCGATCCATCCAAAATCCGCTTCGAAGCAGATGGACACTCCAGATGAAGCCACATCCCTCGGTGGAATTACACCGATCCACCATGGCACCGAGCGCGTCATGTGGAGAAAAAACCCCCACCGAGCGTGTCATGTGGAGAAAAAACTTCCTCGCATCTGGCTGACCGTCCGATCCATCCAAAATTCGCACCGAAGCAGATGGACGCACCATATGAAGCCACGTCCCTCGGTGATATTACACCGGTCCACCATTGCACCGAATGCGTCATGTGGAGAAAAAATCTCCACGCATCTTACCGACCGTCCGATCCATCCAAAATCCGCACCGAAGCAGATGGACGCTCCAGATGAAGCCACGTCCCTCGGTGACATTACACCGATCCACCGTGGCACCGAGCGCGTCATGTGGAGAAAAAATCTCCATGCATCTTACCGACTTTCCGATCCATCCACAATCCGTGCCGAAGCAGATGGACGCTCCAGATGAAGCCACGTCCCTCGGTGGATGGTCACCGATCCACCGTGGCACCGACCCCCAATGCGAGGAGAAAACACTTCCACTTCGGGCAAGCCCTCCAATTACTTCAAAAACCACGCCCATGTCTGATAAATAGCTTGGATGACACCACGTCGATATTGGATTTGATTAATCCTTTTATTTTATTTATTATTCGGATTAATTATATAAAAGTTGCAAAAAAATAATTAAAAATTCTAAAAAATAATTATAAAATCAGGAAAATATTCTAAAGCTCCTAAATAAATAATTATTTATTAGAATAATTAATTGATATTTCTTGAAGATAAATTGTTGCTTTGCAAAATTAAATAACTGATCCGAAAAAATAATATAAAATTGGAAAAAATCACCAAAAATCCAGAAGGGCCTGAGAGTAAACTTGGGCACGCTACCAGCTCAGGAAAGCACCATCGCCCCTCAGACAAGATTCCAACACCCTTTGAGAACTTCGATAAAGCCCTATACGCCATTAAAACAACAAAACTACTCCCCAAAGGTCGTAACACATGGTCTTTGGGAGTGGGGGGCTCGTGATATGGCTAAAAATGGGGTTAAATCGGAACCGTTCAAAGGGGGCACGAATCTCAAAGTCCCAGGGGCAGGACAGTAATTTCACCTACAGACGGGTCTGAATCAGGCACCGGGTCTCTCCTCTTGGACCCGCTAACCCATGAACGGATCTATTCAATGGAAAGTGGGTCTCAACCCGTTGGGGGCCAGCTCAATGGGATTGGCAGAAATCCTGGCTCGCCCTGATCTTGTGGAGGTGGTTATAACCACTCCTATCCTGTGACGCCGGGAAGTAGGGATTCACCCTTATCCTGAAGGAAATCCCCATGGCGACTATAAAAACCCCCTACCTCATACTGAAGAAAGGTGATCACTCTTTGTGCACTCAAGCTCTTTTCCCTTACTTTTTCTGGTATTGACAAGAGCGTCGGAGGGTTCGTCGCCAGGATCCATCCCGGTATTTCGAACGTTTGTACAGGTCAGCGAGAGCACCAAGGAGACTACTTCTCAACAAGGAAGAAGGGAGATCCAGCTTGTTCGAGTTCCTCACGAACCTACAAATCTCATCTATTGCCCCCACGCCAGAATCCAGTTGCAACATACTCTAATATACCAAATACCCAGGAGATTTTATATGGTATGGGATGTGGCACGAAGAACGAGACTACCATGAGACCACCTAGGCTGACTTCATCATTTTCATCTTAACGAGAGTAGATTTTTTGAAGATCAGGGTCGCTTTTCGAGCCCCCCCCCCCCCCCTTTCGAGTTTGAGTTTTTATACCTGGCCTTAGAGTTAGGGCGTGTTCTGTGATTTCCGAAGAGTTCTGCATCTTCCCTTATGATGTTTTTCATGCCGGGTTGCGTCTTTCCATGCACCCATTTATGAAGGAGATCCTGAATTGGTATACTCTTAGCTCGGTTTAGTTCATGCCGAATATGTGGAGGCATGCAACGTGCTTCATTCTGCTGTGTCGGAAGGCTGGTGTCATGCCATGCTTTCGATTATACGGAAATATTGGCATGTAACCGTGGCCCAGCGAATGATATAAGTATGTCAACTCTTATCATCCATAAGCTGTACAATGCCGATAAACTCAACAATACAATAATAATGACAAGAACAAGAATATAATGCAATAACCAATATCTGAGATACAAGTACTTACAGAATAGCCAGAGAATGTGCAATGCAATAACAATACGTTAAGTGCTTCAGTATCTCATCATTTGTACATGAAAAAAATAATAACTCAAAAGACAAATGAAGAGTACCCGTTAGAGCAGGCTTTGGGCGACACGTAGTAGCAAGTAGTGAAGGAAGTAAAAGACTATATAACAAGAACAGAAATTGGAATGATATCGGAGTCAATAAAGGATAAACGATAACAAGATCAAAAGTCAATAATCAATTGTACGATGGTCGATAAATAATAGTCAATAATCAATAAACAATAGTCAATAACAAGAACAATATTCGATAGTCAATGACCGATAAACAATAGTTAATAAACAACTCAATAATCAATAATCAATAGTCGTTAAATAATAATCAATTATCGATGTTCAGTGTCAATTTTTAGGTTTATCCATTTTTTTTATCAATCCTAACACGCAATCTTGCATCCCATACCACAGGTTCGGGTGCATACAATCAAGTGAACGCTTAGACTATAGTGGTGAATTCTAAAGGGTCCGGTACTCGGGTCTTGCAAAATCAATGACCGATGACCGATGACCGATGACTAATACACGATGAATCGGGATACTGTAGTCAGTAATTCGTAATCAATCGATAAACAATAACATGTCAATACAGGAAACACGGACCCCCTTCCGAGTACACTCTCCTATATTATCCACTACTAAGTTTTTCCCTCATTACCCCGGCTTGTTATACTTTTTACAATAATTAAACATGAACATGCAACAATGAGAATGAGTATCAGGACAGGATCAAGAAAGTATCACAGGCTATGCAATGCACGATATGCAAGTTCAATTAACTAAATGCATGAAATAAATATATTTACAATCAAGAACATGAAGATATAATTCTGGACAGTAATACATTACTGTACAAAAATTCACTTTCTCGTTGCTACAGGAAAGCGAACCAGGTACCGTCAGAGGTTCCAATGCATATTTGCACAATACATTATAGTCATATTAACTATGTCGATCAATCAATTCTTTAAGGGTTTCGTGCACAGTCTCGGTTCTGAAAATTTTAACATGCCAGTACTAAAACAGTGATAACTTCCAACCTATAAATCGGATTGAGAATCCGTAAAATGTTTCGGATTCAAGACTCAGTGTGCTATAATTTCCATGTACAAGGTTTTAAGTTTTAATTTCAGGAACTGGGTCGAAACCTCAGTACAAAGTCAAGCAATTCATTGGGCAGCAAAAATGAATGTCCAATAATACAATAAATTAACGGTTTGCGATTGAAGTCAACAATAATAGCACGATAAGAAGACTATGAATTAATAACATGATACGATAAACAACCACAAATCAATAATGAAATTCAACTAGATGCAATATTCAATTCGATTACTGCTCGCTGAAGTTCAAAGAGTATTTTCTTGAACTAGAACAATAAAAATGAGTTCAAGAGACGCTTTTTTGTTAGAAGATGATTCCTAATGTGAAAGAATAATAGGACAAGAGTCCCGGCGGCAACACACAGTGGAAACACGTGCAAACAACGTACACCGCAAACACATGCAATACACGTGCATCGTAACAACAATGAGCGGCACAACAAAAAGCGAGAGTACTGCCACAACAACGAGGGACATGGCAGTGACAACATAAGAGGCGGCACAAAAGCAAATGGCAATAGCAGCAACCACAATAAGGACGCCGACAAGGCAGCAGCGGCAATTGAAAGAGGTTGGGCTGCGGGGTGGCTCGGGGGTGAAGTGAAGGTGGACAGGTGTCGAGGAGGTGCAGCCGGGGTTGTAGCTTCGGGTTTTGGAAGTGCAAGAGAATCTGTTGATGGTGGTTGACCAGGGTAGTAAGGAAAAGGCAGGGACTATGGTGGAAACAGGGGTGCTCGGGAAGGTGGGGCTATGAGCGACGAGGCAGTCGGGAGGAGCAGGTGGTGTGGCAGTGGTTGCGAGGGAGTGGTTGTACAACGGGGGAGCAGCGGTGATAGGCTTGGAAATGGCAGGAGCTCGATGAAGTGGAGTGAGGAAGAAGACGACGAGGTTCTGCGGAGGTGCTGACGTCGAGCGACAGGGGCTCACGAGGGTGCGAGGACGATGAGGGGAGAGGGAGAAGAGGGCGGTCGATGGTTGTTGAGCTCAGGGTTCAGCGATGGCTGCGGTGCTGCTCGGAGTGGCAATGGTGGTTCTGCGGGAGGCTGTAATGGAGTGCGGGGCTCGGGAGTTCGTTGGGTTTCGGCAGCAGCAGAAATGAAGAAGAATAAGGAGGGAGAGAGAGAGAGAGAGAGAGAGAGAGAGAGAGAGAGAGAGAGAGAGAGAGAGAGTCAGGGAGAGAGAAACAGTAGGGGGGGTATTAATATAATAATAGAATATTATAATATAATATATTTGATAAAAATAATAATAGGGATTGAGTGAGGGTAGTTAATGAGGTAATAGTGAAGTAACGTATGATGTTAGTGGAGAAGATTAAGGAGTGGTGACTGTATGCAGTTGAGAGTTATAGGGGTATTGGGTTAGGATCCAATAGGATTTGTTTAGGGTTAAAAAAGTGTGTGCTTGGATTAATAGACTTGGGCTTTAGGTTTAAGCTTCATAAAAATAAATTCAATAATAATATTAATATTGGACTGGGTCTAGACTTGGGTTTTGGGCTTTAGTAATAATAATAATAATAACAAGACGAAAATTGTTTGGGCTTAGATGCTGTTAAAGGGAAAATAACAATAATAATAATAGTAATGAATCAAATAACATATGGGTTTTACTTAATGCAAATAAATGATCAAATAAATAATAATAATAGACTTGGTATACAAAAATATATATATACATTAGTTAGGGCTTCAAAATAAATAAATAAAAGATAAACTGTAGTATAATTTGGGTTTTGGTTCCACAATAAATATACAAATAATTAAATACAAATAAGTGGTAATATGGATTGAAATTTCTGGGTTTAAACAAATTAATCGGATATTCAAATGGGAGCAATGAGGTTCAAAAGAATAGAATACAAGAATATACGAGAAAAATTGAAATACAAAAATACGAGAAAAAGAAAAGAGAAATCTGTATTCTCGGGGACGGGGATTATAACTGGTTTCGAACTGAACCTAACTTTGTGGAGAATGCACTTCAAGATTCATCAAATGAATATGATGGAGCATCAGTTCTATTTTTCTCCACACCTGGAGATGGAAGTAATGTAGAACCAAGACTTGGTTAAACACTGGAAAGACAAGTACTTCATCATCTGTAGTTATGAGCGGTGGGGATTCCCACCAAGTGGAGAGAGGGAAGGCTGATCTAGTACTGGGTAAGGAGAAGAAATTGAGTTGTGCTCTTCTCAAGTGCGAGGCGATAAAGTGGAGGAGTATCACAGAGGAGGTCCTTTTTGAGGGGGGTCTGAGCCCGATAGAGCATAGTACGATTTTAGTTCCAGTTTTTTTCTTTGCTAAATTCTTACTCATTTTCCCCTCTTTTTTTTACCATGTTCTCACATTTTTCTTTGTTTATCTTTTGCAGAAGCAGAGAACATGGACTTTGATGAGATCATGTCAGCTAGCGCCGCATTTTGCAATAAGGCACCCGAGAAAGTCATCATCCATGAAGGTAGCTTGGAGTTCTTCCGCTTCTACCTTAATGGTAGCTCTGGGGTCACCTCCGGCTGTGTCGACAAGCCCTACTGAGAGTTATCTTTCCATCACTGCAATTACTGGGGCCTAATTGGTTTCTGAGGCCAATGTGATCCTCACCAAGAGGCACGATGGCTTCTTCGGTGACTCGACTAGCTGCATCGATGCGATTAAGCAGCTCCCGACCCCGATTGATAGGAAAAGGTTGAGGAAAGAGACGATGGTTTCCTCCATCACGGAGATTTCTCTAGCCCATACGTCAGTACATATATATGCTTCTTAATGTAGCCTTATATTCTTTCGTATCGTTCTAAGTTCTGAAGCTCTTCCTCTTTTGTAGATCACTTGCCACTTCAACAACTTGCTCGACCAAATAGCGGAATAGGAGAAGCTATGGAAGACTACGAGCAATAAAGAGAAGTCGATGAGGAAGAAGACCATCAACGCACTGGAGGTGCCGGGGGGGGGGGGGGGGGGGTCACTCACCTTGTGGTCGAAAAGAAGAGAAAGAGGGAAGTGGCGACAAACGGCAAGGAGATGGCACCAATAGAGAAGGATGTCGCGATAGGCAGCGGTAAGGGTTGATACTAAGGATCATCTCTCACGAACAACATGAAGGCATATGTTAAGGCTATCAAGGACATAGTCGAGTGCATCCCTAACTTTGAAGGAAAATGATAGCACCATTAGCTGAAGTGAGAATAGGTTGTTGCTGAAAAATCGAAGAATGAGGAGAAAGTTGAGGAAGAGGATGAATGAGTTTCTCAACTTCTTTGATGCTGGATTTGGGGGGGGGGGACATGTCAAGAATGGCCCGGATATTCTCTGGGTTTGCTTCGATTCCTTTTGGCTTACCCTGAATCCCAAGAACTTACCCAAGCAGACCCCGAATTTCAATAATAGAAATAAGAAACACAACTCCAGAATCTTTACTTCAATATAATCCAAATAAAATATAAAACACAGGGGAAAATATAACTTTTTTTACAACAGTTCTTTATTACAATGCACAGCTGAAAATTAACATTTATTACAATACATCTCAACATTTAAACTCCAGCCATCATAAGGTCCAAGCTTTAACCTTGCTCAAGCCACTTACTCTCAAATCCTGCAAAACTGACCAGAAAAGTGGGCACGTCAGTTGAATACAACTGACGCAATACTATAATAATAGTAACCCTCTAAAGTCTCATAATTACAAACTTGTCACACAACATAAAATGAAACAACGATAAAAGATTCATAAAATCAACAAGTGAAACTACACTAAATGAATAAGTGTGTGTCGAGAAAACAAAGGAAAAATGCGTAAAACAATATCCAATAAAACACAATGCACACTAATGCATACTTGTTCGGATTCTATGCATCCCATACTACATAGGTCCAAGGGCAAGCCCTTATGTCCACCTCATTTAGGGTTCAATCCCTCGCCATGCAAACTTACACCTGTGACTACTACAAGATTTAGACAATTTGCCAGTACCTAGCCCACGTCCCGTTAATTCCGGATTAATCCCACACCGCAGATGATCATTCATATCCCGATAATTCTGGGGATTCAATCTCACACCGCAAGCTATGAAGCCTCACCACACACAAACATCCCATGAGCGTCGCCTCGATCCCGATGATTCCGAAAATCAATCCCACATCGCAGATGAGCTGGAGACACTTCCACTTACATCTCGATAATTCCGGGGACCATCCCACACCGCAGACCAGCTAAGGCCCCCATTCTCATGTTTGCCCTTGTTTCATCATAATTCCAACTAGTGACTGTCCTTAGGTTTGTAATAGTGGTAACCTGAGCCACCTAGAAATAGCTCCACCTTACCGGACTTTACTTGCCAGACCAGGAACACTAGCCCCTCAGTCTAACTTCCTACAATCAAATTATCCACTGCCGGTACTCTAGGGTTCGCTCAGTATCTGGTGCTCCCAACTCAACGCCTCAAGCTTCCATCAAGGGTTCTCACAATAACCCTAATCGTAATAAAAAAACCCCACTTGGTTCAATCATTCAAAATACTCTTTATATGCTATTTTCTGAAAAATAATACCTTTCCCACAACACCACAGCTGTGAATCAAAATCTTAAATGTGAAATACTTTATTCCCAAAAAATAACACTTGTACATCCACAAATTCCTTCATTATTCACATTTCTTTTAGAACTGTTGTTACCATAAAAGACTTTCTTATATGGAAACAAAAATCCAATCCACCTAAATCTTTTAAATTTAACTTTTAAATCTCACTTTCCATACATACATAAAGCTCAATAAATATCTATAGAATTAAAATCAATTTAAACTGAAACAAGTCTCTTTATTATCTGGGATCTCATCCCTAAAATCTTAAATTCTTTAGTTCTAAAAATCTGAAATTTTACCTCTTTTGAAACTGAAAATAACCCTTTAGAATTCAAGTTTTTGTCTTTCAAAACTGAAACATATATCCTCTAAAAAACTGAGAATTTATTCCAAACAAATATAGATTCACAATTTCAAAATTATTACTTGAATACATTAGAATCTGAAACTAGATTTCAACAAAATCTAAAATTTGCACATTCAAAACTTGATAAACAGAATCAATTAAACTTCATACAAATACTAGATTCAAATACATACATATCCTCATCAATATATATGCACACTAAGGTTCTCAAACCCTAACACCCAAACCCTCCATCAAAAGCAACCAACCCCGAGCCTCCAAGCCCAAACCAAAATCCAAAACAACAGCAGCCCTGGGTCTGCACAGTGCTCGGGTTGGCACTGTGCAACCCCCAAAACCGAAACCCTAACCCCTAGGGTTAGCGCCCAAACCCTAGTGGCCGAAACCCTAACCTTCAATATTTGATTATTTTTAATGCAAAAACACACTATTTCATGCTCCACTCAATGAGTTTCAATTTATAAAAAGTTTACTCAAATAAACAGCGAATTAAGCATAAAGATTCTCATATTTAGATTGATCAACATGAATCTTAAGAACACAATATAAGTTCCAATCATCCACAATAATCTATGGGTTCATTAAACCACTCTCCATAAATAAAAACTTGATCTTTCTTGCATAGAAACTTCATGACTTCAAGAACAACTAATTATAGATCAACATACAATCAAGATTAAATTTTTATGTCATATAATTAACAATCTCATATTAAACATACATCTCCACAAGCATCTCATAATAATTACCACAATTATGCTAACATATAATAAAAAACTAATAAGAATTCATCCTTCGCATGATACTACACATCCATGACATAAAATCATAACAAGAGAGATAGAGTGTTACTCATCTCTTGAAGAAGATTAATACAAAGTAGTAGTTTCCTCCTCCAAGCAATAGATCACCTCTCCAAGCCAAAATAAAAGAAGAAGACCAAAAGCTTTATGCCCTCTAAATAGGCCGGGATGTTTTCTAGAGTTTCTTGAAAAAATTTACAAATAAAACCCCCTTAGAAAATCCCAAATTGCAAGATTTAATAGTTTTCAATCAAATTAAATCAAAATCAAATCAAATAAATAAAATTTTATCCCCTAATTTCCTCTACTGAAATCTGACCCCCAATTCTGCCAACAATATTTTGAAATTCAAATTTTTACGTCCAAACGACTTTTTGCAAAAAGACCATCTTCTTTCGAATTATTTACAAAAGTGGTTTCTCTTATTCAGAAAAATCCAAAAAATTCAAATATATTCAATTATAAATGATAGAATTTATTTAGCAACTCAAATCTCAAAACTTGTATTACAAATATATTTTCACGTGTTTTGCACGTGCAAAATGATAATTTCACAAAAATTCAAGATAATTAAATAAATTAATTTAAAAATTATGTATTAATTCAAAACATTATATTCAAAAATTATGGGGCATTACACTGAAGATACACTTCGAGGGGTTCAGCACATGGTCATTCTTCTTCAAGCTATTTACAAGAATATTGTCTACACAGACATGCATGTTCGACATATCTGTTCCTTAAAGACATTTTTTTTGCCAGGTGATGGTAAGTGGCTCCAGCGTTCTTCATTTGAAGGGCATGGCTCAATATCAATAGAAGCCTTAGTTGGTGATGAAGAAATTTCTTCGGAATGCCGGGAAGGAATTCGGTTCTAATTGTATCCCAAGAAGACATCCATGAAATTAAGGAGCTTGTGCCTGGATGTGGCATCGATTAAAGAATCAATAATGGGTAGAGAAAAGGGGTCCTCCGGACATACTTTTTTCAGGTCTGAAGTCAATGCAAATCATCCACTTGTCATTTTCTTACTTTACCATGACTACGTTGGCTAGCTGCTCAAGATTAACTTCTTGAATGAAGTGGACAACTAGGAGTTTGCCGACTCATTTTCTTCCTTGACCGCTTGTTGCGTGTCGGAGGTGAACTTGCGGTACTTTTGCTAGACTGACTTGACATCCAGATTAATATTAAGGTGGTGCATGATCAAGTCTTCTGAGATACTAGGCCTGTTGGTGGCGGTCCAAGCAAATAGATCTTAGTTCTCTCGAATGCAACTAATAAGTTGTTCTTTGACTCGGTGGGAGAGAGCTTTTCTTGCTCGAAAACACATGGTCTGATTTCTTTGGAGAAGGGGATCTCTTCTAGTTTATCCACCGATCAGAGTCAATACTCATATCTTGAGGTAGTTCTACAATATCAAGGGGAAAGACCAAGCCCCCCCATTGTGTTTGTATAACATGCGTGAGTCACTTCTTGGCTTTCCTTTACTTCTCTTACCCCTGCTGATGTAAGGAACTTCATCTTCATGCAGAAGGCTGAGGCTACGGCGTGAAAAGCCGCTAGGCCAGGGTGGCCAAAGATGACGTTGTAGGCAGCTTTCACATTGACGACCATAAATTCCACGGCCTCAGTTCGGGTAGCTAAGGTTTTTCTCGTAGTCACATCGAGGGTGATTATTCGTTCAATTTGGATCAGGACCTCAGAAAATCCATGGAAGGTGTACCCGGCAGGTTTAAGATGGTCCCTGAAGAGCTTGAGACCTTCAAAAGCTTCCAAGATGAGGATTTTCACATATCTACCATTGTCCATCAAGATGCTGCGCACTTCATGGTTTGCCATGCGGAGACTGATTACTAGTGCATCACAATGTGGTGTTCGGACACTTTCTAGATCTTTGGCCGAGAAGGTCACAGGGATCCCCAAGCTCTTAGCGGGGAGCACATTGTGCACTATGTCTACCTTACGGACGAACGCTTTTTAGGAGGAGTTAGATTCCCCACCCATTGGTCCTCTGTGGATGGAATGAAAAACGACCATGTGCTCTGAGCCCGAGACTCGAGTTTTGTCTCCACTTTTGTTAGCGTTCCGAACCTGAGAAGGCTCGACCTTATATTTTCGGTTGTACATAGAGAGGTAGCCTCATTGGATCACAACTTTGGTCTCCTCTTTGACGGCTCAGCGATCATCAAAGTTGTGGCTATGTTCCCTAAGAAATCAACACCATAGGTTCTTATCCATTCTCTTGCCCACCGTGTTCATCCTAGGAGGAAGACGGAGCAACCCATGCCTCTCAATTTTCAAGAGAACTATTGATATGCTGGCATTGAGAGGAGTGAAATTGGCAAAGCAAGGTGCCGACGGAGGGTGGCGCTGGCTAGACCCATCCTTCTCGGACTTCTTTGGTCCCTTCTTTATTGGTATCCTTTCGTTTGTACCTAGATGAAGGTTCTCCTTGGCTCTGGGGATGTAATGCCCCAGAAATTTAAATGTATTAACTTGAATTAATAAATCATTTTAATTTGATTTATTTGACTATTTTGGCTGTTTTGTGAAATTATTGTTTTGCACGTGCAAAACACGTGCAAATATTACGAAATGCAAATCTTAAAATTTTGTGTTAATAAATTAATTTCTCTTATTTAATTGATATTTTTTATTTTTGAATTTTTTTGTAAAAAGTAAAACTACCTTTGGAATTATTTTGGAAAAAGGGGCATTTGTGAAAATAAGCGAATTATACCAAGATAAGAGCCAAAATTTGAATTTAAATTTTTAATTGGCTGCATTTAGGGGCCATCTAACTAAAGGTACTTAAGGATAGGATTAAATCCTTATTTGATTGGATTTTGATGTGGAAAGATTGTGTAAATAACTTAATGTGTTAATATGGGAATTGTGGGGGACTTTATTGCAAAAAACCTTCACAAACCCTAATATTTTCACCCCAGCCATATAAAAGAGAGGGTGAACAGTGGGTTTCGACATCTCCTTTTTTGGGTGATTTTTTCTTTTCTTTTTGGAACGATAGGAGAAGGAGTTTTGCACTAGGAGAAGAAGATTTCTTGGAGTTCTATTTCAAAACTACTAGAGGTGGGCGTCTCCTCCATCTCTCTTGTCTTGTTATGTTCTCATGAGTATTGTAGTAGCATGCTAGGATTTGATCTTTGTGGTTCTATGATTATATTAGCATTTTGTGATGTTGTTTATGAGAAAATTATAGAGATGAATAACAGATATAGATTTGTGGATGATATGCATGAAAATCTAATCTAGAACATATGATAATTTATTCTTGAATGATTAGATGATATCATGCATAAAATATCGAATTTTTATCTTTGGAAATTGGTTAAAAGAAACTACATATTGATGTAGAAGTGTAGATCTCATTGTACAATGTTTAGATCCATGTTTAAGATAATCAAAAGATGAAATCTCTATGAGTTATTTATTGTTTTGATGTGAGATCTTGATGAGTTGAATATTAGATTTTTTATGCATGAATTGAGTAATAAAATTATTGAAAATGCCCATCAATGTGTGACCTAGGGTTTCGGTGGCTAAACCCTAGGGTTAGGGTTGAATAGTGCCAGGGGCTGTGAGGTCAGAACAGTGCTGCCAGAACTGTGCTGACCTCGGGTCTGCACAATATAGGCAGCAGCTGTTCTTGCACTGTGGGGCTCTGGGCGTGTTTCTTTTGGTGTGGGGTTGTGTACTATGGTTGACAATCCTAGTATATGTATGGGTGTGTATGTATGTGCATATATTTTGCAGTAGTATGAAGTTTTATTGAATGTTAAATTATGTTTCGAATGTCGCAAAGTTTCATATTTTTATACAAATCTAGTTTCAGATTTTGATGTGTTCGAGTTGTGACTTCGAGTGTGTAAATCTATAATTTGATGGATATAATTCTCAGTTTTGATGGGGTATATGTATTAGTTCTGAACAGTGAAAACTTTGAATTCTAAAGGGTTTAGTTTCATTTTTAAAGAGGTAAAGTTTCATATTTTGGAACTAAAGAATTACGAATTTTAGGGATGAAATCCCAAAAAAAATAAAGATGCTTGTTTTCAGTTTAGATTGACTTGAATTCCAGAAAATTGATGTTGGTTTTATATATATGGAAAGGGAAATTTAAAAGTTGAATTTAAAGGATTATAGTTGACTGAATTTTTGTTTCCATAAAAGTAATAGTCTTTTATGGTGACGATGGTTTATTAAATGAAACGTGAAATGTTGAAGAGATTTTGTGGATGTACGAATTGTTTTATTTTTGGAATGAAGATTCCATTTGAGGTTTTGATTTACATCGGTGGTGTTGTGGATAGAATGTTGTTTTAAAAAAAGAGTAAATAAAGAGTATTTTTTTGATGATTGAACAAAGTGGAGGTTCTTGATTGAAAGTTAGGGTTATTGTGAGAACCCTGGATGGATGCTTGAGGCATTGAGTTGTGAGCACTAGTGGTTGAGCAAAACCCCTAGGATACCGATTGTGGTTATTTGATTGTGAAAATTAGCCAGAGGGGCTAGTGTTCCAAATTTTGATGAGTTAGGTCCGGTAGGGTGAACTAACTCTAGGTGGCTATGGTGGCTATGGTTACCTATATTTGAGCCTAAGGATATGCACTAGATTGGGAGTTGTGACGGAACATGTGCAACATAAGTTTGGGCTCGGTATAGTTGGGCAGATGTATTCCGGGACTGTGTGGTTTTATGTCTCTCTAATATGTTCGCGCGGTACACTTGTACAGTTTGGCGGATTGTATTCCGGGGCTGGATTCTATTTGTGGAATGTCCAAAAGTGAGATGGATTTGGTATGTTTGTGCAGTACACTTGTATAGTCTGGCAGATTGTATTTCGGGACTGGGTGTATTTGCAGAATGTATGGTATGTTCGCGTGGTACACTTGTACAGTTGGACAGATTGTATTCTAGTACTAGGGTCTATTTGCGGAATGTATGACAGGGAGATGATTCTCCAGAGTTAGAGTGATGCTAACGGGATGCTTGTACATTCAGGCAGATGTATTCCAGGGTTGAAGCTTATTCGCGGCATGTCTACTCTTGTTTCTGTCACCGATATAGAATTGCATAGCGAGGGATTGAACCCTAATGAACACTAAGAGCTTGTCCTTGGACTTATGTTGTATGGGCGGCATAGAATCCGAACATGTATGCATTAGTGTGCATCGTGTACATTGTGTTTTCTTGAACATTGTTTATGTATCTTTGCTTGTTTTTCCTGACATGTATTTATTCTTTCAGTTTCAGTATTAATTGTTGATTTATTATTCTTTTATTATTGTTTTATTTGTGCAACAAGTGTGTGGTTGTGAGACTTTGGAGAGTCGCTGCTTTTATCAGCATTACGTCAGTTGCATTCAACTGACGTACCCACAGTTTTTGTCAGTTTTGCAAGATTTGCAAGTGAATGACTTAGACAAGAGTTAAAGCTCGGGTTTATGAGAAGTTTGAGTTTAACTGTTTGGAACAAGTTGTAATACAAGTATAATTAAATTTCCGTTGTGCATTGTATTATGGACTGTTGTAAGAAAGTTTTAAATTTTCTTGTAATTGTACGGTGTTTGGTACAGTCAAAGTAAAGATTCTGAATTTATGTCTCTTATTTCTATTATAGATTTGTGTCTCGGAAAGGAAATTAGAGTTTTAGTAGTAAAAGATTGATTACTCATTACTGATTTAGGGGAGATAGTATTTACACACTATGAGTTAGTTACAAAAGATGCACTTAAAAAAAATGGAGTTTAAACTGTAGATTCCCATAGTTAAGGGATAGAATTAGTTAATAATCCTTTTTAAGGTAAGGGATTTAATTTTCAGCTTTAGTTAGCTGGAAATCCTTCTTTGTTGGGTTGTAATTTAGTCATAATGGTGTACTTAGTTGAACTGATGGTCCTGGGTACATCCCATGTTCTTTTTGTAAACCTGTAGTTATTATAAAATTACTGTTCTATCCTTGAGAAGTTTTAAAATGCATGTTAAGATCGTGTGGCTCTGATTTTACTCATATCAACTGCACATGCTATAGTTAATATTTTATATTTGAAATAGAAAACAATTAAAGAACTATCATGGTAAATGCGTGGAAAGATAGTGGATTTTAGTGCCGTTGATTGATGTAGACTACGCACCACTCAACTTCAACCAATGCCCAAATGTTGGGACCATAACACCACACATCATGGCTTTCCTTCTTGTATAATTTCTGCAAGTAGTTTTCAATTGGAACAATCCAATAGATAAGATAAAGAAAGTAGTTTGTTATCCAAAAAAGCAACAAAAAATTAAATCAGAAAAGTAGCGGTTAAACACAAGCTGGAGAGCTGTTGCTGAATGTGATCGTTGCCGGTTTCAAATTTATTCCTTTTTTTTCTTCTTCTTTTGTTAGGTAGTTTTCGACCTGTTTTCATTCACTTTGTCGTACATATGTATTGTGATCGTCTGAGGTTACTGTCTAGTGACCACTAACTGGTTTCCTCTCCGATTCCACAGATTTGTTTAGAGGCTGGTCCCATGGTACGTGTTTGGCTTATATTGACTGTATAAGCTTCTTGTGGTTATGAGGCAATTTTAATTTCCTGATAATAGCACCCCACTTTATTGTCCATATGGCATTATCTCAATTTTGAAAGGCTATATATATATATCATAGATTACATTTAGTACAAATTTAAAGTGATATTGAGTCTATGCCAATCATGCATTTATGCATGTTTATCTTCAAGAAAACAAACTGGTTCAACACTCCACACAATATCCCTTAATTAAAAAAAATATATATATGCCTTTGATTTTTATGACAAAATAATTGGATTAACTTCTGGATCTCCTGAATGTTGAAATAGTCATCAAGTCATATCAGAAAACTAATGTGTGAAAACTCATGAACAGATTAGTGAAAATTATCTAAATAAAAGTAATAATGATAGTAATGATAAATAAAATATGGCATATTTTTCAGAAAAAGGTAAATGTTCGAAATTTTTCCGGTCTTTCTTTGAAAATTAAGAGTGGTCTTCCTGATATTTTTCAACAGATTAACCTCTTAGCCCCTTAAGATTATTCCTCCAGTAAAAGCAAATTCTATTATCGACCATAGTCATGGTATACATTAAGTAATAGATTTCTTGTTCCTTCTCTAATACTTGATCTCTGTGTTCTCTTTCTATGTGACCTTTTCCGCCCCATTTACCCTCTCTCCCTTGCATTGTTAATCAATAATTATCTTCCTCTTTTCTAATCAATCTTTTATTACAACAATTTTGGAGTTTAATGTTTTGGATTTTGGCAGGGCCGGGCCCACCTTAAGGCCGTGGGATGGCCGTCTTAGGCCCCCGATTTTTTTGTAATTTTAGGAGCTCCAAATTTGTATTCTCCTTGTAAATATATGCATGTATTTTACGCGTAAAAAAATATATTGTTATTAGTGATCCCAAAATAATTATTTGAGCATTTCGCCTCGGGCCCCAGGAACTCAGGGCCAGCCCTGGATTTAGGATCAGACAATTAGGTTTGTGGTTTTACATATTAGGTAAAACGAGAGAATTGGAGGAAAATAAGCAAGGAACTCAGCATAACAAATAGTGTAATTCAAATTGTTATTGTATCGGCTTTAGGCTGGAATTGAACCCTAAAGACCTTGGCATGTAAATTACAAGTATTTGACAATCTTTTATATTGTTGAAAGCAGTTATATAATTTAAGTATAAGTAAGAGCATCCACAGTCGTTTTTCTCATTTGCTATAATATGGCAGCTACAGTAATAGCAAATACGATCGTTCACTGCAGTCGTCGTTTGCTATATTTTTTCTATTTTTTAGAGAGACGGTATATGATATACCGTCCGATCGTTTCAAATAAATTAAAAAAAGTTAATTACTTATTAACTATTAAACTATATTAATTAACTAAATTAAATAATATAAAAATAACTAAACCTAATTAATATACTAACTAAACCTAATTAATATACTAACTACTCCTAAATTATCCCCAATCAGCATTAATGGCAGCTCCTTTCATGGACGGGGTATCATACCCCGTCCGGGGTATGTATCCCCGTCCCACTATATATATATATATATATATATATATTGATGTTGATATTTGCAAGTGGACAAAATCGCACAAGTAATATAGATGATGAGTAGAGTGTCGAACCCACAGGGACTAGATATTTTACTGAGTACCGATATCGCTAGATGAATCACTATTTGGAAGATCGAATTTAATTAAGGATAAAATAACTAAATTACTCTAATCTAATTAAAATTAACTAAATTGGTGAACAGGGAGAGGGCTGTGAAATTATGAAGCTCTTGTACTTTTTTAATGGTAAAATTAGTTCTAGGGCTTTTGGTTCACCTCGTTTATCACACACACAAATTATGATTCCTTATAAATAAAAATATTATCTTTCCCAATTGTCGATCAAAATCCTAAAGATATTAACCACTCTATCAACGTAGTCTAAAAGTTATTCTCAATTAATCATTCGTCTATCCACCAAATTATTAATTAAGAAATTGGATTTCTTAACGGTCACGTCCTCCAATATACGGTCTTTAATTTTTATTAATCACAAATTACCTGTTCGGTCTCTTTATGATTTGAAAATTCATACAAATGTCTATCCACCATGTTGTATGTATAAATAATAAAAATTGAAAACACAATCAGAAAAAATATAGTAATAAAAAAGAATTAAAATCAGTGTTCAAAACTTGGCTACACCTTACCCTCTAGAACAATTAAATTCAGTTCATGATCAAATTTGCAATTAATAAAATTGTTTGGGATTGTATCAAAAAATATAGAGAAGAACATACACAAAATAAAAATAATTAAATCCAAACCCCTAAAAAAAACCGAACCCAACTTGTCAGCCCGCCTCGAACCCTGCGTCGCCAGTCTGATCGCGCAGCCACACGCCACGTCAGCAGCTGTCTGCGTCGCCGTCAGAGGAAGGTCTTGTCGCCCTGGGAATCTGCGCCGGTCACGTCGACAGGGTCTCTGAGTCGCTGTCACATCGAAGAGTCCCACGTCAAAGAAGAGGCAGCCCAGTCAACGCGTGAACACCTGGTTGCTTTTGTTGCTTCGTCAAACACGCCAGAAAGTAGGAGAGGAAGCCCCCACGTCAATTGTTGAGTCGCCAGGTCAGAGAGAGAGAGAGAGAGAGGTAGTTGGGTGCACTTCGAAAACCGCACAGCAGCCCTACTGCCCACACTACTGTTTCTCTTTCTTTCTCTTTTTTTATTGTATTTGGTACAGCCGTCACCTCCTAATTTCTTCTCTCTTCTTTGCTTTGTATATATAGAGAACGGGAAGGAGTTAGGGTTTGCACTTTTTGCAGATTAGTCCTCCCACTTTCTTTATTTCATTCCTTTTATAACCCAGAATTTTATTTACTTCCTCTTTCTTTCTTGTCTTCCTTTTCTGCCACCCACGTGCTTCTGCGTACACAAAATAATACCTGAAATTAGGATTTTTAAATAAAATAAATTTAATTAGTTTAAAATTAATTAAACTAACTATAAATCATATTAGCGTATAAAAATCCTTTTAAACATTATTTGTCGCAATTTTAACTCAACAAAACAATAAAATCGATAAATCAATTATTCTACTTTGTTTGTTGATTTTTTTCACCAATTCTTTACTTTTTGCCTCAAAAATATTATTTCTTCAAAAATAATTATTTAAATGAAATCATATAGAAATAAGATGAATTAAAGACAATATCAGCGAAAACAAGCCATTTTAATAGGTAAATGAGTACAAATATTTGTATATAAATTAGACACATCAAATACCCCCAAACTTAAGATTTTGCTTGTCCTCGAGCAAAAAGTAGAATCATAAACAAGGGAATAATAATAGTAGGCTCAACCAATCACACCAAGAGATTTTATCATGCAAGCATCAAAATTACAATTAAAAATATAAACAATTGCAAATAAAGTAAAACTAAGCATACCCACTTTCTCCAGTGCAATTATTTATTCATAATTCCCAAAAAAAAATCGCATTTGTCATGCAATTATTGTAATTATAGCATGCAACAACTCAATCTGTGATTATCCCTTCTCTCTACTACAAACCGAGTAGCAAACTAGAGGGTTTTTTTTTTTTTTTTTTTTTTTTTTTTTTTTTTTTTTTTTTTTTGTCTCTTCTTTAAGTTGTCACTTGCCTTTTGACGCGAATGCAAAACATTTGTGATGAATTCACCCGGTTACTCAACAAGTCACAAACTTAAAGTGCTTTGCATACTCATATTTCAAGTTGCCGTTTTACGTAAAAGTAAACATTTGTGATGAATACCCCTAGTTACTAAGCAACTCAAAACATTGGAGTAGATTGACTTTATTCAAATTTTTTTTTTTTTTTTTTTTTTTTTTTTTTTTATTTTTTATTTTATTATTACTCTATTTACTTAAACTCTGTTTAGGACTAGATCAAAGGGAATAATCACAAGAAAAAGCATCACATTTGTCTTTTATGTATAATAGCATGACCCACACAATTTTGTAAGGAATTTTGAAACTCAATAATCCTAAAGTAAATAAGTATGCTTAATATTGCTTTATAAAAAAAATTGTTTATACCAAAAAAATTTGCTTCAATGTTTATCACAATAAAGAACTCAAAATGTGTAATGGTGAGCCTAATTGAAATCCTTTTTAAAATTTTGTTTTTCTTTTATAAAATAATAAAAATAAAAATAAATTTGTAAACCTTCCCCCCAAACTTAAATATCACATTGTCCTCAATGGGAAAGGAAAAGAAAAACAAAAGGAATTCAAAAAGTTTAGAATATCTCCCCTGATTCGTCTTTAAATTTCTGCACGCGCAGCCTTCAGTATTTTGGCGATATCTGGAGCTGTAGATGTCGAAATGGGCTGAATTTTTTTTTTGCTGGAAAGCTAAGAAAATTGTCTACAACTTCTCTTTGAATCAGTTTTCCAGATTCTGACTTTAAACTGCTCGAAAACAGCCATCAATACAGGTGTTCAAAACAGATCCGCCCGGCGACTTTCAAAATTGATGCAATCCTACAAAATAAAATCAAAAATTAAAATAAAATAAACTAAAAGATATAAAAACTGAATGCAATAAAAGAAAACATGGGTTGCCTCCCAAGAAGCGCTAAGTTTTAAGTCTTCAGCCAGACATGGGGGTGAGATGGTTAAGTAACGCCAAGATCCAACAACATTAAAACATCCTTTCTAATTTTTCTTTTCTTGTGTGGATCAGGTTCAAGCTCCAATTTGAGGCGTTTCCTTTTAGCTGATGTTGTCATTGATTCCCCCACCTCTTTGAATTTTTGCTGCAAAAATGAATAAATAGAAGGTTCAGCATCCAAGTACATAACATTTTCAAAAATATTTTCTTTAACGGTTTGAAAAGTTGTTAAATTTGTTGGACATACTTCAAGTGGTGATTTTTCAAATTTAGCCTTATGTTCCTCGCCCACAATTAAATCAATTTTACTTACTTGGAAAGATGACTGTTCTTCAGGAGGAAAATTTATAGAATTACAAACATCATACATTACTTGCTCATGCTGAATTTGTTCCTCCACAATTTGTTCTATCTCACTTTGCCTTTCAACCACATTATGTTCTTCATTTCCTTCTTGTGGTTGCTCAATTATCCTCCCGCTGCTTAGTGTTATTGTCTTGACATGCTCCTTGGGATGGACAACTGTGTTGCTTTGCAATGTTCCTGCAGTTTTTTCATTAAGAATATTTGAAATTTGACAAATTTTTACCTCAAGATTGTGAATTGAAGCCGAAGTTGAATTTGTAACATTTTGGATTGCCAAATCTGTCTTTTGCATGTAGTGCATAAACATGTCTTCAAGTGTCGGCTTCTTTTCTTCCTGTGAAAAATGTTGAGGTTGTATAATTGCTCCTTGATTGTTGTTCCATAAAAAATTGGGGGTGTTTCTCCATCCTGAATTGTATGTGTTTTCATAATGATTATTTTGCATTTGAAAGTTTGACACAAAATTTTCATTTACGGCATTTGATGGAGCAAAAGGGTTCCCCACTTGACAATCTGAACTTGCATGATTTCCTGCACAAAGATCACAAATCATATTAGAATGAATAACATTAAAATTCATATTTTCTACTTGTTTATATAAAATATCATTTTTTGCATTTAAAGTAGAAAAAGGATCAAGTTCAAAAATTCCAGCCACTTTTCTTGGCATCGTTCTCTCTGAAGACCACTGGTAATGATTTGATGCCATCTCCTCTAAAAGATCATAGGCTGCTTGGTAAGTTTTGCTCATCAGTGCACCACCAGCTGCTGCGTCGACCATAGATCTATGTGTAACTCCCAAACCATTATAGAATGTTTGCATTTGCAGCCATTTTGGTAGTTCATGATTAGGACACTTTCTCAATAACTCTTTAAACCTTTCCCATGCATCATACAAAGACTCGGTCTCAAATTGAGTAAATGTGCAAATGTCCTTTCTTAGCTTTGCTGTCTTTGCTGGTGGAAAATACTTGGCTAGAAACTTTTGTGCAAGTCTCTCCCAAGTAGTAATACTACCGGGTGGTAGATAATGTAGCCAAGCCTTCGCCTTATCCTGTAGGGAAAAAGAAAAGAGTCTCAGTCTAATTGCATCGTCTGATACACCGTTGTGCTTGAAGGTGTCACAAATTTCTAAAAAATCTGCAATGTGAGCGTAAGGATCCTCATGTGGTAGTCCCAAAAATTGAACAGTCTGTTGAATCATTAGAATCATCGCCGGTTTAATTTTAAAATCGTCAACTTCAATAACCGGCTTCTTTATGCTTGACTCATAAATTGAGGGCATGGCATAGTCTCTCAAAGGCCTATTTTCATCGTTCGCCATGATAATGTACGTGTATGTTCTGCAATATAAGTATCGAAAATGAAAGAAAAAAAATAGAAAAACTAAAAAAACTAAAATAAGAAAAATAAAAAAAGAGTTAAAGTTAGTCAAAAGAAAATAAAGATGTAAAATGATAATAAAATAAAAATAATTACAAAAAAATCCAAATTAGCAATAATCTAGCAATTTTCAATATCAGTAAAAGAATAACTAGTCCCCGGCAGCGGCGCCAAAAACTTGATGTTGATATTTGCAAGTGGACAAAATCGCACAAGTAATATAGATGATGAGTAGAGTGTCGAACCCACAGGGACTAGATATTTTACTGAGTACCGATATCGCTAGATGAATCACTATTTGGAAGATCGAATTTAATTAAGGATAAAATAACTAAATTACTCTAATCTAATTAAAATTAACTAAATTGGTGAACAGGGAGAGGGCTGTGAAATTATGAAGCTCTTGTACTTTTTTAATGGTAAAATTAGTTCTAGGGCTTTTGGTTCACCTCGTTTATCACACACACAAATTATGATTCCTTATAAATAAAAATATTATCTTTCCCAATTGTCGATCAAAATCCTAAAGATATTAACCACTCTATCAACGTAGTCTAAAAGTTATTCTCAATTAATCATTCGTCTATCCACCAAATTATTAATTAAGAAATTGGATTTCTTAACGGTCACGTCCTCCAATATACGGTCTTTAATTTTTATTAATCACAAATTACCTGTTCGGTCTCTTTATGATTTGAAAATTCATACAAATGTCTATCCACCATGTTGTATGTATAAATAATAAAAATTGAAAACACAATCAGAAAAAATATAGTAATAAAAAAGAATTAAAATCAGTGTTCAAAACTTGGCTACACCTTACCCTCTAGAACAATTAAATTCAGTTCATGATCAAATTTGCAATTAATAAAATTGTTTGGGATTGTATCAAAAAATATAGAGAAGAACATACACAAAATAAAAATAATTAAATCCAAACCCCTAAAAAAAACCGAACCCAACTTGTCAGCCCGCCTCGAACCCTGCGTCGCCAGTCTGATCGCGCAGCCACACGCCACGTCAGCAGCTGTCTGCGTCGCCGTCAGAGGAAGGTCTTGTCGCCCTGGGAATCTGCGCCGGTCACGTCGACAGGGTCTCTGAGTCGCTGTCACATCGAAGAGTCCCACGTCAAAGAAGAGGCAGCCCAGTCAACGCGTGAACACCTGGTTGCTTTTGTTGCTTCGTCAAACACGCCAGAAAGTAGGAGAGGAAGCCCCCACGTCAATTGTTGAGTCGCCAGGTCAGAGAGAGAGAGAGAGAGAGAGGTAGTTGGGTGCACTTCGAAAACCGCACAGCAGCCCTACTGCCCACACTACTGTTTCTCTTTCTTTCTCTTTTTTTATTGTATTTGGTACAGCCGTCACCTCCTAATTTCTTCTCTCTTCTTTGCTTTGTATATATAGAGAACGGGAAGGAGTTAGGGTTTGCACTTTTTGCAGATTAGTCCTCCCACTTTCTTTATTTCATTCCTTTTATAACCCAGAATTTTATTTACTTCCTCTTTCTTTCTTGTCTTCCTTTTCTGCCACCCACGTGCTTCTGCGTACACAAAATAATACCTGAAATTAGGATTTTTAAATAAAATAAATTTAATTAGTTTAAAATTAATTAAACTAACTATAAATCATATTAGCGTATAAAAATCCTTTTAAACATTATTTGTCGCAATTTTAACTCAACAAAACAATAAAATCGATAAATCAATTATTCTACTTTGTTTGTTGATTTTTTTCACCAATTCTTTACTTTTTGCCTCAAAAATATTATTTCTTCAAAAATAATTATTTAAATGAAATCATATAGAAATAAGATGAATTAAAGACAATATCAGCGAAAACAAGCCATTTTAATAGGTAAATGAGTACAAATATTTGTATATAAATTAGACACATCATATATATATATATATATATATATATATATATATATTTCTTCTATCACTCAATCCTGGCCGTTAGTTTTATTTTAAAAAAAAAAGAAAACAAATAAAAAAAAGGGAGAGACGGGGTTTGATACCCCGTCCGGGGTATCATTCCGCGTCTGAGGGATTACTAAAAAAAAAATCATTTTTTATTTGGAGAGACGGGGTATCATACCCCGTCCGGGGTATGTATCCCCGTCCGACCTTTTAAAAAAAAAAATTAAGAAAATAGGAGAGACGGTATATGATCGTCCGTCTGAATCGATTAAAAAATAATTAAATCGAATAGACGGGGTATCATACCCCGTCCTTCATATTTTGAGAAAGTTCATTTCGTTTCTCATATTTGAGAAATGAGAATAGGAGCTTTGCCAAAAAATGGGAAAATGGGATATATAGCAAACGACTGTGGATGCTCTAACGATTATCACTAATTTTATACTACTCTTGTACCACAAAAAATTGAAAAACTAATATGATATGGATAAAATCAGAGCCGTACGATCTCAACACGCATCTTAAAGCTTCTCATGGGCATTACAATAATTTTCCAACAAACAGCAGGCCCACTAAAGAACATGGGCCATTTTCAGACCCATCAGCTCGAATAGGTCGACAACTAAAGCATGCTTACAAGTTACAGTCTAAGAAAGAAGAATTTCCAGCTAATTACAACTGTCAGTCGAAACCTTCCAAATCAAGAATTAAACAACTAATTTTACCCCATAACTAGGAGAATCTCCAACCAAATCTTAAAAGATACATTTTTAGTTTATCTTATGGAGTAAGACTCCTAGCCTTTAAATACTCTTCCTCCTCATTCGGTAGGTAATCAATATTTTCCCACAAAAAACTATAGTCTCCTTTCTTAGTTACTAACTTAAGCATCAAAAAGTCTTTTGCCAAGACCAATCCCTGTGTTTAGACTTTCTACATGTTTTCCAAACATTTTCAGTCGTCCAGATCAAAGTCCAGATGTTCTCGGCCATTCAAATCGAGATCATGGAACTCCCAGCCAACCAGATTCAGATCTTAATTGATGGTCCAGATCATAGCTTTCCTTCTCAAAAAGAACTCATCATCTGATTGCTCCCACACCAGAAAAAAGCAACAACAGATTGTCGGCGTCTGTGGGAATGCCTCTCCGATCAATTTGTCCATTAACAACCACTTTCAGCCATGGCTCCAAAAGGAAAGGGGAAGGCAGTGACCGACAGCTACCAAGTCGATCATCTTCCTCCTCTGCCGTCGCAACCACCTCGCCCATCGTCACAAACTCCTTGCTCGTCCTTGCAGCCTCCTCTCAACAGGGCGACTTCGGCAGGCTCTCAACACCGTCATTCTGAACCTCACCCGAATGAGTACCGGGTATCTGTCCACACAACCACCCCTAACCCTGCGCATCCTACGCAGTTAAACCTCCGCGACATCATCAACTCCCGACAGCAAGGGATGGACCTCCATCATTTCTTAGATGAAAGCACACTCGAGATGGAGCCCACCATTCAGAGCACCAAAGGAGCAAGAGGAGTCCTTCCCACCGTCCACAGAAGCTTGATAGTCATCTTTGCCTCAAGGATGAAGAAGCAAGAGGAGCCTGACTCCAATCAGTTGGCGATCTCCCAAGAACAACAGAGAAGAGGAGGTACCCATCACCCAGGCTGAGTTCCGTGACTGCAAAGACCAAGTCTTCAAAGCCCTCCAAGTCATCCCAAACATAGATCGTCAAACACGTATCATCACCCTAAAACTGTGCAAGCGGAATAGTCTGGCACGTCAACTCGATTGAGAAGCAAGGTGATGCGGTCCTCCGTCTCCTCCAAGAAATGGATGATCACGTTGCTCAGAAAGGTTAAGAGGGAGAATGCCAAGGCAAGGGGTACCACCCCATCTAACCTCCCTTCACCAGGTTCATTATTGAAACCCATATTCCAGAGAACTTCAAGCCTCCTACTTTTGAATCAAACGATCGTGAATCCAACCCGGCAGTCACATCAAGCGTTTCAAAACTCTCATGATGATCCACAAAGCCTCCAACAGGCTCCTCTGCAGAGCTTTCCCTGCAACCCTGAAAGGATCTGCACGAGAATGGTACTCTGGTCACTCTCTGGGCTCTATCTTCTCCTTCGATTAGCTCGAGGAGCTCTTTCTCATACACTTCATCGCCGGACACAAGACCGAAAAGACTAGCGCTTCCTTGCTTAAATTGATACAAAGAGGAGGGCAGCCGCTCAAGGACTATGTCATGAGTTTCACTGCTGAGTCAAGGTCCATTCATGCCCTTGACTCGGCGGTAACAGCAACCGCCTTCAAAAACATTATCCACGATGCCAGCCTTAAAGCATCTCTTGCGGACAAGTGTAACGCCCTGATTTCCTTAGCCAGAAAACCGTGACATAAGCCAGAATCTTTTCATTCAATTAGCCACAATATACAGAAAAACAAGAAAATTTAAATTTTTTTTATTCAACACAAATGTATTACAAGTCTGAATGTTATAAAACTGCAATACATTATATCAATGTTACAATAATGTCTTACAAGCCCAAGTGTTACAAACTTTCAATAATTTTACATCAGAGTATAATAAATAATTAATAACACTTGGTACTTCACTTGGATGATTCTCAACATTAAATAATTTACAACAGATATTACAATTGAAATAAAAACCAACACTGTGCTTCTCTTGCCTTGAGTCCTCCTGAATCCTGTACCTGTAGGTCTGCAATCCAGTACCTATTTGAGTGGGGACGTCAGTACATATACTAACGCTAAATATTGATTACAAGCAGCAGAATCTCAACTTCAACAAACAGATTGATGAAAAGAGAAATGTGTAAATATAATTGATGTGTCAGTGTATGCTATGACTTAGACTCTAATGCAAGATTAACTAATGCAAGGATGGACTTATTCTAATACAAGCGAGACTCTGGACAGTATGCAGCCCATAAATACATACGCCCATATCAAGAAGCTTCTTCATATTTAGGGATTTGAACCTGCGTAATGAATTCTATTCTTGTACTCAACCTGATCCTGACAGATACAACGTGACTGATGAGGTTGCCTTGGATGGTCCAATCTCGCCAATGCAGTACCATAGTGGTGTCCATGTTTACCACTATCATCCGGTGAACTCACAAAAAAGCTAGACAAACCCAGAGTTACCGCTGCACAGGATAGCTCGAAGCATCCCATGTGGCACTCTTGACTCATAGAACAGTAGTCTATGGTCGGTTCAATTCTCCCTGTCATAGAACATGACGGAATTCTGGGGTCCATCCCCTAGTTCCGACAGGATAACTTATCCCGTTCTTATCATGGCACTTCAAAAATTAACAGCCGAGATATGGATTTTGTGCTCCCAACTCGTGAGAAGGCACAGACCGTATCCCTTTGACAGGAATGTAAAACCCATTAACACTACCTAGTGTCGGCCTATAGGACACGTCGGAACATAAGGTACCACCCCTAACACCAACTCCTTCCCTTCGGTGAAATAAAGATAAAAATGGTTAAGTAACAATAGTTACAAGTTACTACCCTAACGATGTCACTAATCCTAAACAAACCGAGGGATGACAACAATGTTAATACAACATTCTAGGTCTCAATCTAGACATCGCAAGATAACTTTGCTAGGTGTTCAACCTAGACTTCCCAACGATCACCGTGGATCCCGCTCACAGCCTATTGATCCAAGACCCCGGTAATGCGAACTTACCTGCTTGCTACTACCCTAGACTTGGATTTCGTCCACGTTCCTGGCCCGCGATCAACCTACACCGGTTAAGATCTGACGGCGCACGATGAGTGACTTGTCCACAGTCCTCGAGGAGTAAAATAAATACATGTCTTGATGGTCGTTGTGTGATGCCCCGCCCCAATACTCAAGAAAATTTATACAGTTTATTTAATATTTATAGTATAACTGCCCACCACAGACTGCCTCATAAAAGATGCTATAGCTGATTGGTGACCTCTAATCCCAGGCAATTATATTTATTAATATTTAATCTTTGTTAATTTCTGATATGGGATAATTCCAAATCACACTGGCTGCTGTTTCTCTCTTGCGTCAACATGGGCCCCTACCTTGGGTGCCACGTCACCCGCAACACAGCGCCAGATAATGCCCAACAGAGCCCCGTGTGTGCCCCTCCCGCCTATCTACATCGCCCACCACGTGGGGCAACAACAGCTACTACCGCTGTCCTGGCCCCCACCGCAGCCTACAAAATTCCATACACCCCCTATAGGAAATCCTATGGGGGCGGCCTCTAATTCCTTTATTATTATTATTATTATTATTATTAATATATATATATATATATATATATATATATATATATATATATATATATATATATATTTGAAATTACAGAGTGTTACATATGCCCTCTTTAGAAATCAGCATCCTCGCTGAGTACGGGGCATGCACAATCTAGTGCAGGATTTCCTTTCTAGCCGATGTGGAGCGAGAGTACCCTCAATCAGCTAATTCCGGGCCAGCACACTGACCACAACTCCCTCTCACACCACAGCTCCCTCTTAGGCATACATCTCGCCGATGTGGATGGGGTACCCTGATTCAGCTAATTCCGGGCCAGCGCACTGACCATAGCTTCCTCTCAGGCATACACTGCACCCATTCTTTTCTCACACTCGGTGTTGAAAGTCGGCTCTGATACCATTTGTAATGCCCCGCCCCAATACTCAGACAATTTATACATTTTATTTATTATTTATAGTACAACTTCCCACCACAGACTGCCTCATAAAAGATGTTATAGCTGATTGGTGACCTCTAATCCTAGGCAATTATATTTATTATTATTTAATCTTTGTTAATCTTTGATATGGGATAATTCCAAATCACATCGACCGTTGTTTCTCTCTTGCATCAACGTTGGCCCCCTACCTTGGGCGTCATGTCACCCGCAACACAGCGCCAGACATCACTCAAAAGAGCCTCGTGTGTGCCCTGCCTGCCTATCAACATCACCCACCACGTGGGAAACAGCAGCAGCTGCTGCTGCTGTCCTGGGCCCCATGGCAGCCCCACAAATTCCATACACCCCTGTAGGAAATCCTATAGGGGTGGCCTCTAATTCCTTTTATTTTATATATATATATATATATATATATATATATATATATATATATATATATATATATATATATATATTTGAAATTACGTGGGGGGGCGGGGGGGGGGGGGGGGAGGGGGGGTGTACACGATGGCCCCTAGGGTAACGATATTGCCCTAGACGAGCTCAACATGCATCGTACGAGCTAACAAGCTACATACGAGCTCAACAAATCACATATGAGCCCAACGAGCTACATATGAACCAACAAACTACATACAAGCCAACAAGCTACGTATGAGACAAACCACTACATACGAGACAAAGAGCTACATATGAGATAAAAAAAATACATACGATCCTGACAAGCTACGTTTGAGCAAAACAACTTACATACGAGCCAACTAGCTACGTATGAGCCAAATGAATTATATACGAGCCAACTAGCTACGTATGCGACAACAAACTGCTAATAATTAGCACTAACCAATTCCCAACATGAAACACGACTCATGAGCACATAGGAATACATCTAGATCCTAAATGAGTGCTTGAATATGGAAGAACAACAAAAATAACTCAACAGAGAATCAGCCCGATCAGTCGAGCGGCTTGCTAAAATATTGTAAAATTCATAACAAATGCTAAGCTTACCAGAATCTAACAAAATTAGACTCTTCGGAAATGTAGAAACCTATAATTCAATTTTCTAGTTGACAACTTTCTTAAATTCAGTCAACAACAGGTAAGAAAAATCCCTAACTCTCAAATAGTGAACTCAGGCAACAGGAAGGTTACTGCTGAATCTTTTAAAATTCATAACACTTGCTACACTTATCGGAATTTAACAAAATTAGATTTTTTTAGAAATGTAGAAACCTCTACCACAAATCTTTAGTTGACAACTTCCTCAAATTCAGCCAACAAAAGGTAGAAAAATCTCTAACTCTCAAACAGTGAGCTCATCCAAAAGGCAGACTACTATAAAAACTTGTAAAATTCATAACTGATGCTACACTTATCGAAATTTTTAGAAATGTGGGAATCCCTAATACAATTCTCTAGTTGACAAACTTCTCAAATTCAGTCAACAAAGGGTTGGAAAATCCTTTAACATCTCAACAGTGAGCTCAACCAAAAGGCAAGCTACTGCTGAATCTAGAAAAATTCATAATTGATGCTATATTTATCAGAATCTAACAAAATTAGACTTTATGGAAAGGTAGAAACCTATACTACAATTTTCTAGTTGTTAACTTTCTCAAATTCAGTGGATAAGAGCTACAAAAATTTCTAACACCCTAAACAGTAAGCTAAGCCAAAAAGGCCAACCGCTGTTAAACTTGTAAAAATCATAACTGATGCTATGTGTATCAGAATCTAACAAAATTAGAATTTATAGAAAGATAAGAACTTCTAATACAACTTTCTAGTTGATAACTTTCTCAAATTCAGTCAACATGATGAAGAAAAAGCCCCTAACATATCAACAGTGAACTCAGCCATAAAAGTAGGCTGCTGTTGAACTAAAAAAAATCGTAACAGATGCTACACTTATCGGAATCTAACAAATTAATACTTTTTAGAAATGTGAGAACATCTACTATAACTCTCTATTTGACAACCTTCTCAGATTCAGTAAACAAAGGCTATAAAAATCCCTAACTCCCAAACAGTGAACTCGGCCCAAAAAGGTAGTTGTTGTTCAACTTGTAAAATTCATAACCGATGCTACACTTATCAAAATCTAACAAAATTAGACTTTTTAGAAATCTATAAACTTATACTAAAACTCTCTAGTTGACAACTTCACCCAGCTCTAAGTGTACAATAAGTTATACTAATTTAAAGTTCAACATTTTACTTAAAACAGAGTAGCTTTTAAGGAAGCTACTGACCTGAACTTGTAAAATTCATTTCTGATGCTACGCTTATTGGAATCCAACAAAATAATACTTTTTAGAAACCTATAACCGTCTAGTATGATTCTCTAGTTGACAACTTTCTCAAATTTCTTATAGAATTCAAGTTATGCATTTCTAACCATCAATCTATCAACATTCAACTTAAATTCTGGATTTTTATCATTTTATTAAGTTCTTTCACATCAATCTTATATGTAAAATACTTCTAGTTCACAATACTTATATGCATAATGAATTAGTCTAAGTCTTAAGATTATTAACATACAACATAATAACAACAATAACAACAAAAATAACAACAAGAGTTGAGAATCCCTCACCCAAAAACTTGTTGGAAGAACTAGTTTGTTTCTTCTCCTTCCTTGTTCTTGCTCCTCTTTAAGAACAACCCATGAATAATTAACCCACTCTATTTTTTGATTTAATCTCTTTCTTTTCTCTCTTTCTTTCTCTTCCAATTATTTTTCTACTCAAGAACAAGCAAAAGAAGAAGAAGAAGAAATATGAGAAGAAGAGAGGGTGAGATGAGAGAATGAGGGAAATAAAAATGAAATGGGGCTTTTGCCCTAGGTTTGGCCAGCCATGGCTTAAATAGGGAGAGGGGGTTGAGGGTGTGGGTGAAAAGAAGCCAAGTGTCTTCAATTTTGTGGCTCAACAATTGTGAGATCAATTTGCAAATTAATATATTACAATCAATACCCAATCTAATCCTAGCCATCCAATTGATCATGATTGATAAAAAAAAAATTCCCAAAATCACATACTACATGATTTTGTACAAACGTACGAAATCGACACAATACATATATGTACATACTAATATATATATGGATAATTTTTATTAGTTAAACTAACTAATCTCCACAAAAATATTTTAATTCTGAAAATAAAATAAAATAATAAAAATAATGATATTAATATCAGACCGGGATATTACAGATATTTTCTTAAAACGCATATTATATGATTTTATACAAGTGCACAAAATCGATATGATACATATATATAATATGTATATATATAACTTTTATTAGTTAAAACTAAGTAATTTCCATTAGGAATTTTTTAATTTTAAAATAATAATAATAATAATATAATATACTATCCGACCGAGATATTACAACAAGTCTCCTCAGGGCTTCTCCAAGCTCCTGCTAGGATGTGAGAAGTACATCTGAGTTGAAGAGACTCTTCATCCTTAAGACAGTAGCAAACCCTCATCCGGGAACAAAGAAAAAAGTATGAATGAGGAGGGCCCCAAGAAGTCCTAGAAGGACATCAGTCAGTGTCGCCTTCCCCCGGTCCCTCGTTTCCACAAGTTCACCCTTCTCAATGCTAGTATATCAATAGTCCTTATGGAAATTGAATAAGATACTCTGCCCCCACCCCTCGCTTATAGGCAACAAGAGGAGGGATAAGTACCAATGGTGCAGTTTCCATAGGGGACATGGTCACGATACAGGTTAGTGTCGTGCTCTCAAATATGAAATTGAAGCTCTTATTGTTAGTGTATGCCCTAGAGGCCAGTTGTGTAGTGACATTAGTAGTTTACAATGCATCATGATATTTATTTTATATACGAGGCATTTTATTTATTTTGTTATTTATTGTGATTAAATGAACATAATAAAGTCCTTAGAATAGTAGGTTCAATACCATAAGACATCAAGTGTATGACTTGAATGTGAGATCCTATTGGTTGTAATCAGAAAACTATTCTTAAATATCCATAGTCAAGTATTATTATGAATTAGGACAACAATAATACATAGAGACTAGTATGTGCATAGACTGATGACCATATCTCACGGGTCATGGATATGAGATATCAAGTCTTCACATGGGTACACATTAGAGTAATAATGGACTGGACTGACCCACCATGAGAACGCTGCATGGATCGTTACGTGAGTGTCATAAGCGGTTCTCACAGTGACCATGGTGTACGTAGTCCTTTGACTTGAAGTCACTACGGTTCCCTACATGAGAATTTATAGGTTTTAATGCCGTCAAACTTTGCCTGTAATATGGTGATTATAAAGTTGACTATTGGATATACTATAAATCATGCAGAGGGATGTGAGTGACTTAGATAGGATTTATCTCTCTTACATAACAGGAGCGATATCTATGAGTCCCGTGATTGAGTGAGACTGCAAAATTCATGGCCATTCTCAAATGAGTCGATATGAGATATTGATCTCATTTATTTTGGTAGGTCTACTTGGACATCAAGAAACCAAATATGGAACTATACAAGGGTGACACGCTCTATGCCTTGTGGTCAATTAAGATATCTGGACAAAAGGACTATACTACTTAGTAACATTGGGTACGGATAGATTATATCAAATCACTGACATTTCCGTTACTTGAGTAGCAGTGATGTATTGCTAGATACTGCTCACTGTTTGTAACACTATAATAGGATTTTAGTATTACTGTCAACGGAATGAGAACATATTGGGTCACACAGTTGGAATGGATCTGTAACCCACGTTACCGTCTATACGTGTTTTCTGCGTATATTTTTCTTTCTGTATTTTAATTCCTTATAAATTCTTTTCTGCTCTCTAATTCATTTTTATTCATCTTGGACTTTCTATTAAAGTAAATTCTAAACATCAATTGTATTTGTAGTCATTTTCAAATGATTATATACTTTAATTGTAGAAATTTTATTCTATTTTTATTTTAATTATTTATAACTTAGACCAGGTCAATTGTTATTATTTGATTATTTTAACTAATTTGAACTATTCTATAAAACAATATTAGATTTATTAATTTTGAACTTTAGCCCAATCCCGGTCCATTCTATAATTCGTCTAAATTATTTATTTGGCAAACCATATTTAATCCCTAGTCCATAGTATTTTATTATCTTATTATTGATTGAAGCCCAACCTTTTATCCCTTCTATAATTATTTAGTTTATTTTTGTGAAGCATAAACCTAAAGCCCAAGTCTATTATTTCAAGCCCACACTTTTTAACCCTAAACAAATCATATTGGATCCTAACCCAAACCCACATTTTAAAACCCACTACCCAAACCCAACCAAATCCCCTCATCTCTCATAACTTCACCCACTTTCCACTAATTACTGCCCACTATCTCTTCTAGTAACCCCATAATAAGTACCCATTATAATATAATATATTGTTATAAAATACCCCCGTACGCACTCCCCCCCCCACTCTTTCTCTTGCCTCGATCCTCTCTCTTCTCTCTCTCTTTTCTCCTTCTCCCTCTGTTCCAAAACAGAGCACACCCACTTTCACCCAGAGCTCCTGCACCCTCGCCGTTGCCTCCCATCTGAGCTCCCTCTCGTGACCACTTTCAAACCGCGACTCCGCAACACCCATCGACGCCCTGTCTCCACCGAAGAACCCATCAGCACCACCGCTCGTCGTCCACCCCTCGCCTCACCCTCTTCAACTTTGCCTAAACCCATCACCCTCATCATTACATCATCACTCCTGCCATGGCCAGCAACCATCGAAACCCTCCATCCTCACCTCGCACCTTGTTCCACCACCTGTCGCCCTTCTTCTCTGTCATCTTCCTGCCTCCCCTTGAGCCACCAATCAGCTGTTGCCTCTGCCATTTCCATCGACCCAACTCCCGACCGCCCACCTCCTTCTTCATCTTCTTCCTCATGACTCATCTCGCGACCCCACACCCCGATCGCCTTACTCCCTCTCCACCTCTGCTGCCTGCAACTCCACCAGAGCTCACCTCCTTCACTTCGCCGACCCCCCACCGCAAGCACTGATGGAACTGAGATGAATCCCAGGACTACGGATTGGTGTGCGTATCGATCGTTAAAGATAAACAGATTAAAAATGTGATCTAACCCTATATAGCGGAATCTAGGGTTCACAAATTATACCTGCGGTGAGAAGAAGACGACAGCGACCCCAAGATCTTCTGCACGTATTCCTTCCTCGGGTTGGACGTCGTGTGGGCGACGATCTCCCAACCTTTCTTCTCCTTGGCTGACCTCTTCTTTCTCTCCTTACGTGAATCACGAGTTTTGAGAAAAATCTTATATTTCAGATTGTCAATGACGACCAGAGAATAGAGGATATATATAAGGCTACGGCAGGGACCTATGAGGAGAAATTAGGGTTAGGTCTCCTAACGAATCTGGGTATCCCGTGTTCAGCCCGAACACACAACCCAGGCCCATTAACAATAGCTCGGTCCACTAAGGAGCTATTGCTGCACTACCTTCCTAATCCCAAATTATATTTATGGGCTCCTTTTATTATATGCTCGTTCAACTCCCCATGTTAAGATATCGAATGTCCGTCGATCAAATTAAGTTACTGACAACTATATTGATCAACATCTTTTATCCTTAAGTAGTACCACTCAACTTTATTTGTCATGTCGGATGTAATCCACCTGCAGGGTTTACATGACAATCCTTATGAGCTCCTTCAGGGAACATCATCAACCCGACGTATCGGGACATGGATTCCTTTTACAATCAACAGCCCATCATACATACAATGCTATTACCCAATTCATAGAGGTTGTTGATCCATAATGAATCTCACTCTTTTATGAGTCAAAGTAATGCACACTGCATATACATGTCTGTTATTATATCTGGATTAAGAGCATAAGTATCCATAATAACAAAGGTGTTTGTTCTCTTTTGTAGTCAGTACAAAGAGAACAACCTCAAGTGGTCCTGTTCAATACACACAAAGTGTACTAGTGTAAACCTATAGTCAAGACAGACTAATACCAGATTACACTACAACCTTTCCAATGGATTGTCCAAGTCCGTCTAGGTTGTGAACTATTTATATATTCCATAGGGAACTGATAATATGATCTTCTGTGTGTCACCTCACACCATATTATCAACCTTATAGAATATCAGACACTTGCATTGATATTATAATAAACACAATATGCAAACATATGCCCATATGATTCTCATTCAAAAAAATAAGGAAATAAAGTTAATACAAAAGTGATGCTTTCAGTATATAACCCTAACAAGCACCCCCTTCACTGTCTTCTTCCTCCATTATCAACCGACGCAGCCACACCCCCTGCCTTGATCCTCCACCATCAACACACCTTCAACCCCGATCATCTTCAACAGCCGCCGATCACTGCATGTCTCGCAACCGACCTCTTCCCGTCATCTTCTGCATGCTCCTCATCCCCTACCTCCATCCGTTGTCATAACCACCGAAGCTCTCGCCATTGTCATTGTTGCTGCCTCTACTGTTGATTGCCCACCGTGTTCACGTGTTGCGGTGTACATAGTTGCACGTTAACTGGTTCCGTGGGTTGCACATGCATTGCCATCGTAGGAATAATCGTCATTTATAAGGCAAGTATCTTGTACATTTTATTATTCCATGCAAGTATTTTATTTGAGCTCTCGCAATTAGTAGTTATATTTTATTATCGTAATTGAATCTCGTTACCGTCCATGTTCATGAAAAATACTCTTTATAAGTTTCAATTGATTGAAACATTGTATTATCATGCTTTACAATCTTTCCATGGTTAAATCAGTCGTTACATATTGAATCGAATCAATCTATTTGCCTCTGTGATTCGATTCCCATCAAAAGATCATAAATATCGATTTATATGTTACTGTCCTGTTGTTTATTCTAACTTGTAGCTAGATTTTGACCTAGCTACTATTCAAATTAATTAGAACTTTGTACATGAATGTCGTAGGTCTGTGAATCTATTTTCCAGAACAATCGACGGATTTGGATTCGGAGTTATAGACACTGAGACATCATGTTTTTCGTACTGTTGGGTCTGTACTTTCCAGATTGTCACTTATAGTACATCATCATGTTTCGCAATTTAAAATGTCATGTTATGTAACCCCTGTTTTTCACTTTATGTATTTTTGACTGTATGTTTCATTTTTAGTATTTTTCTCTCTTGTATTTTTCTGAACCGTATATTGGATTTGATTTCAATATATATTCATTTTATTTCATTCTGAGCTCCTTGTGTTTGATTGTTTGTCTCTTTAGATCGTTGTCCATCATTTTGATCATTTCCTCATTTTTGGTCTCGTTATCTTTATTTTATTGTTTCATGGTGTTGTGGTGGAGTTTTGGTGGTGTTTTTCCTTTCCCATGATTTTTAACTCCTAATAAGATTTTTCAAGAGCCATAGAATTCACTCTAAATTGTATTCCTATTAGTATTTGGCCCAATATCTATTACCCATTTGTATACCTATTACTACATGCAAATACCCACAACCCAATAACCCACATTTACACCCTATATATATACCTCCTAATTACAAACCCTAACCCTAACACCACAAACCCTAAACTCTCTCTCTCTCTCCTTCCGGCCTACACACTACCCGAGCCCTCAACCCCATCAGCCGGCCTCCATCTACCCAGGCCAACACCCCCCTAGGCCGGCCTTCCACCCATCTCCGGCCATCTCCACTTTCGGCCATCCACACCACACAAGCCCGACCTTCCTTGCTTGCCGATCTCCACAAAACCACCACCATCATCAAGTTTGCACTTTTTGAACCCCATACTCTCTCTTCGTGGTGTTTTTCAAAGTGGGTGCTTTCCACTTTGTTCGTTGCATAAGGGATTCGTTCGTGAGAGGATTTTGTTCGTAGTTGCTTGGATTCGTGCTTGGAGCGGATTTTGTTTGTGGTTTTTGCTTCTAGGATTATTTGCATCGTTCTTCATCTCCAAAATAAGGCAAGTAACTTGTACTCCAATTCATTTGTTTGATACAAGTACCAAAGTTCACCTATAGTGTAGTTGGGTCTAGAGACAACCTAAGATTGTGTTTTTCTTGATGGATTTTGTCTCTATTATGATATTTTGGTCATAGATGACTTATGACACAAATCTTGATATATGATAACCTAGGTTTTGCCCAATTCTTGATTTTTGACATGTATGTGAGTATTTGTGTGAATTTATGTTTGGATTAAGACCCATGTGAAATAATAGGTGTAGACATGTTAATTACCCTAAATCATAACGTTTAGATGCTTGGTAGGTTGTATTTCAAGTTTGGGTGTGCTTGGATCAATATTCTCGAAGTTATGATATTCCTGATTTGAAGTGTGAAATCTGTAAATTCTGGAGATTCTGTTTTGATTGCTGTTTTCGTCCATGCTACAACCAGTATCTTGATTCCTGTACAAAATATGAAATTTAGATAATTTTGTCTATTTTCAAACCCCTCTATTTTAGCTTGATTTGGATTTCGTATGACTGAGTTATGACTGTTTTAGTACAGAGGTGTCGATCTACTCCAGATTCTGTTTTGGGTTAATTTTGTTAACAAACTATTTTCAAGAACTATTCTATACATATTATCTTGATGCAATATTTTGGTCAGTGTTTCTTTATGATATTAGGGACTACCCAGAATTTTGATGAATTCAATTGATAAGTTTTATGTGGTGTTTCATGCTCATTTCTAAAATCTATACATGTTGTATTTTGCTTGCTATCCAGTAAAGAACTCTATTTTCACTATGATTCCTTTTACTGTATGAAAATTCTTTGTGAAATGTGAAAGTTATTAAATTCTATATATTTTCATATCTGTTTGGCGGAATTGGATTTCGTTTCACTAGTTGCGAGATATCTTAGTTTTCGTACAGCAGTGTTGGGATTTCCAGATTCGCTAAACTATGTTTTCTTGATACTTTCTTATTTTTGATGACTTAACTATCTTTCCTAGAAAATTCTGAAATTCTATATTTTGATTTTGGACATATAGGGGAATACCCCAGATTTTTTGTGGATTTATTTATTGTGTTTTCATGCTGTTTTCATGCTCTTGAATTCGTTTTCTTGATTTCTGGCTGAACCTAATTCCTGTGTTCAAATCAGTTTTGAGCTGTGTTGTTGTGAACTAGTATGTGACTTAATTATGCTCGCTGGATGCGTGTGGATATCAATTTTCCAAATCCTTCGATGGATCTAGATTTGCTTGTTTGTAACTCTTGGAATCACTGTTTTTCTACAGCATGGTCTTGCTATCCTGAACTTGAGATGCGTTTACTTTATTCGTTTATGAGATATCTTGCACTTGTACATGTTTATCTTGCAACTTGCACTTGTCACATGATCATGTCATGTTATTCTTGATAAATTTTGAACATATACTGCTTGTTGGATATTAATAATAAAAGTAACCAAGCCGGGGTTTAAGGAACAGATCTAATAATGGATAATTCAGAAATGTGTACTCGGAAGGGGATCCACTGATCCTACGCGATTACTTGACATGATTACTTGATACTTGCATGCAAGATACGATACTTACCACTTACACTACTTGACACGTGATTACATGATACATGATACTTGGAGCTCGGAGCTCAATTACTTGCTTGTCCCCGAGTATACTGCCCTTTATGGTCCACTATGAAATCTAAAGCGAAATTGTTTTGTTGTAGCAACCATGTAGTATGGGCTACATGAAGTGTTACCTAGATAGTAATTCACTACAAGACTTGATACACGCTACTTGAACATGATACTTGAACATGATACGTGAACATGATACATGCTTGCTTGATACATGACTACATGATTATATGAGACTTGTTTGCATGAGACTTGAAACTTGAAACTTGATACATGAACACATGACACTTGACATTTGATGCATGTTTATAAGATACTTGATTACTTGATACTTGATTTATACCATGTACACTTGACACTTTTACCATGCTATTTGTTTACACTTGACATCATACTTATACCATGTGCTAGTTAGTTTCCCCATGTGCTTGTATTCTACATTATAAGTGATCCGTGACTTGCAATTGACGGGTACTTGTGTTTTCTCTTTTCCTCTTTCCTGCATTCGATGAATTGCAAATTATGAAGAACAGGTTCAAGATGGTATTGGAGGCTTGAAGTATTAGTGCTGCTTGTTTTATTATTATTTCATGTATCGTGCTTGAACAATAATTGTATTCGTAAGACTTGGATTATTCTTGTATTTGTGAGACTTGGATTTATTTCTTGTATTTGGGCAATGTGACCCAAGACTTGTGTTTTATTCAGATCATGACTATTTGAGATTTAAGTATTTTGTTTCAAGTATTCGTGATGGGATTTTGACTCATTATGTGCATGTGGTTGATAAATCGCTTCCGACTCTGTATATTTCTCGTGCATGTTGTTAAGATTTCTTGAACAGCTTAAGGATGATGAAAATCATTCGCTGGGCTTTTGTTACGTATCCGTATTCCGTATTCTTTTGAGAAGCGGGGCATGACATGTTAATAGGTAAAAAAAGACTTGATATTGACTGGAATATTATTAGACATGATTATGAATCGATTTATAATTTTTGTAAGATTTTTAAATGAATTTAAAGTAAACTTTTTTGACCATGGTCTGCTGCCTGAACAGTAGATCAGTAAAGAACTGTCTGGTTGACCTAGTTTCTGTTATTAAAATGTATCGTGTGAATATGTGTTGAAACCGGCAAGCAGTCTAGTTTCTAGAACCTCTGACGGAACCTGATTCTCTTTTCTGTGGCAACAGGAAAGCGAGTTTTTGTACAACAACGTTGTGTTTTCCAGAATTGCATATTTATGTTTTAAAATATAAACATGTTATTTTCGTATTTAATAATTGAATTGATACAGTGGGTAGATCGAATGACTTTATATCATGTATTTATTATTGCAACTATTTCACTGATTATACCGACTACCTATATACCGATTACATGTACACGACTGAATTACATTAAAAGAATGACAAGCCGAGGTAATAAGGGTACGACTTGGTAGGACTGTACTCGGAAGGGAGCTCGTGGTTTCTCGACCATTACTGAATGATTGAATGACTGAATGACTGAATAACTGAATAACCGAATGGCTGAACACTGTATATTGTTCATTGAACATTGATACAGAATACTGAATGACCGAATAACCGAATAACTGAGTTATGTTTTTCTTTCTACATGTTTTACCGAGTACATGACCTATAGCATTCACCACTAGAATCTAAACGTTAACATGCTTGTATGCACCCGAACCTGTGGTATGGGATGCAGGATTGCGTGCATTAGCTAGGACTGATTAAATGAATAGACTTAAGATTAACACTGAGCACCTGCATATTCCTGTTTACTTGTTATATGTCTCATTTACAAGTATATGATTCCTGTTTACTAGGTCATGATTCCGTTTACATATTACATGTTTCGGTCTACTAGTTCATGATTCTTGCTCTTAAGACAAGTTTCCTGATTCTCGATTTCATGTTTGTATTCCTCATTACATAATTTGTTTCCTGTAAACGTATGGTTCCCTGTTCCTTGCTATGTTCTTGTTCTTGTTTCCTTTTGCTTGTACTACTTGCAGCCCGTTACTTGCTCTAATGGGTGTTTCTTTTCCCAACTCGAGATGATGAATTTACAGGAGTTGAAGAAGAACTACCAGAAGGAATCAGTGATCAGGTTTTCTAAAGAATGGATATGGATTCCACTCTGCTTTTACTTGCTTATGTTTTCGTTCTAAGTTCTATTTGTTTACTGCAAACTTTGTACGCTGGACTTTGTTGACCCGAAGTTATTTACTTTCCAGATGTTGGTTATGTATGAGACACTTTATAGATTATTCATGTTTATGTGGTATTTTGTTGCATGCGTGGTTATTGTCATTTTTCATATTGTTAAGTTAAATTGTACTACTTATGGATGATATGAATTGCATACTTATATCATTCGTTGGGCCTCAGTTGCGTGTCCGTATTTCTGTATAATGGGAAGTGGGGTGTGACAGGTTCTTAGTGGTATCAGACCCAGGTTCGGCCCTAACTAGTTTGAGGGTTTTGCCAGGCTTTAACTCAATAATATTTGCACCACATTAATCACATAAATATTTAATAACCAACTTATAATCTGGAATACTAACCGGTTTGATTATGTGCAGACTATGGCTAGCGGAGGTTCTTCTTCTTCTCGACCAAGGGACGAACAGTCTGAGAATGCAGCTGTTCTCCAAGCACTGCAACAAGTGATGCAACTTCAAGAAGAGCATAATGAGTTGATGAGGGCAACCTTGGAGGCATTAACCGAACCACCGCTGGACCCGCACCAGGGTTATTGCCGCCGAGACCTGACATTGTGGAGGATTTCATGAGGTTGCACTTGGACAAGTTTACGGGCACCGAGACTCCACTAGAAGATTAGCAGTGGCTGATTTGGACTAAGCAGCTGTTACAAGCAGCGCGGATTTCCGATGTTGATCGGGTGGATGTGGTGAGCATCCAGTGATGGACCTTGCCCAGATCTAGTAGAGGGCAGAGACTGAGAGGTTCGAGAGGCCTATCACTTGGGCCACTTTCACCGAGAGCTTCCTGATGAAGTTCTTCCCCTGCATCACAAAAATTGAGATGGAACGACAATTCCTCTCTTTAACGCAGGGGAGTCGGCCTGTTGATGAGTATGCCACGGAGTTCACCCGGCTTAGTCGCTTTGCAGCGGTCTTTGTGGCAAATGATGAAGATAGGGCCCGGAGGCACTTGATGGGTCTCGATTTTGATATTCAGGATCGTTGCTTGCCCACCAGCACCGTACATACGCTGCAGTTCTTGATGCAGCTTGAATCCAAGAACAAGCCCATAAGAGGAGGAAAGCAGCTCAACAGACGATGCTACCCACTACCGTCCCAAAGCCATCATGAGGACCTATATGGAAGCCGATCCCGATCCCAACGGCCAAGCACTACCCTACCCAAAAAAAACTCCGAAGAAGGACCCGACATGTAACTATTGCAACAAGGTTGGACACCTCCGCAAGGAATACTGGAAAGCCAACCGCCTTTACTTTGCATGCGGAGCAAGCGACCACGTGGTTTGGGACTGCCCACAGAGGAGGGGTAGTGAACCTGCAGGAGGATCAGCTCCAGGAGGAGCACGAGGTCAGGCTTACAACTTGATCACTTAAGAAGTGGCTACAGGTATTCCACAGTAGATTGTTTTTTTTTTCTTGCCTTGTATATTCTTTCTTTGAATTGTTAATCATTTCCTATCTTTGGATGCATCTGCATTCACCAATTCACATTCATGCTAGTTTAATTCTTCATACCAGATTCCATTAATCCCGGTAATACCACCACTCGTCTCTCTTTTGCTAATTCTTTGTTCGTTAACCCACAAGTTTTGCTTGGGAACTATCATATAATCCAAATGAATGAATTTCGAGGACGAAATTCTTTTGTAAGGTGGGTAGGATTGTAACCCACGTTTCCGTCTATACGTGTTTTCTACGTATATTTTTCTTTCTGTATTTTAATTCCTTATAAATTCTTTTCCGCTCTCAAATTCGTTTTTATTCATCTTCGACTTTCTATTAAAGTAAATTCTAAACATCGATTGTATTTGTAGTCATTTTCAAAAGATTATATACTTTAATTGTAGAAATTTTATTCTTTTCTTATTTTAATTATTTATAACCCAGACCATGTCAATTGTTATTATTTTATTATTTTAACTAATTTGAACTATTCTATAAAACATTATTTGATTTATTAATTTTGAACTTAAGCCCAATCCTAGTCCATTCTATAATTTGTCTAAATTATTTATTTGGCAAACCATATTTAATCCCTAGTCCATATTATTTTATTATCTTATTATTGATTGAAGCCCAACCTTTTATCCCTTCTATAATTATTTAGTTTATTTTGTGTAGCCCAAACCTAAAGCCCAAGAATATTATTCCAAGTCCACACTTTTTAACCCTAAACAAATCCTATTGGATCCTAACCCAAACCCATATTTTAAAACCCACTACCCAAACCCAACCGATCCCCTCATCTCTCATAATTGCACCCATTTCCCCCTAATTACTGCCCACTATCTCTTTCAATAACCTCATAATCAATACCCATTATAATATATTATATTATTATAAAATACCCCCGTATGCTCTCTCTCCCCACTCTTTCTCTCTCCCCGACTCTCTCTCTTCTCTCTCTCTCTTCTCCTTCTCCCTCATTTCCAAAACGGAGCACACCCACCTTCACACCAAGCTCCTGCACCCTCATCGTCGCCTCCCATCCGAGCTCCCTCTCGCGACCACTTTCAAGCCACGACCCCGCAACACACATCGACGCCCTGTCTCCACCGAAGAAGCCAGCACCACCGCTCGTCATCCACCCCTCGCCTCACCCTCTTCGACTTCGCCTGAACCCATCACCCTCATCATCACCTCCTCGCTCCCGCCATCACCAGCAACCATCGAAACCCTCCATCCTCACCTCGCGCCCTGTTCCACCACATGTCTCCCCTCTTCTCTGTCATCTCCCTGCCTCCCCTTGAGCCACCAATCATCCGTTGCCTCTGTCATTGCCATCGACCTAACTCCTCGACTGCCCACCTCCTTCTTCATCTTCTTCCTCGCGACTCATCTTGCGATCCCATCATCTCGCAACCCCGCACCCCGATCACCTTGCTCCCTCTCCACCTCTACTGCCTGCAAATCCACCTGAGCTCACCTCCTTCACTTCGCTAACCCCCCACCGTAAGCACCCCCTTCACTGTCTTCTAACTCCATTAGAAACCGACGCAGCTACGCCCCCTACCTTGCTTCTCCACCGTCAACACACCCTCATCCCCGATCATCTTCAACAGCCGCCGATCACTGCACGCCTCGCAGCCGACCTCCACCCATCATCTTTTGCATGCTCCTCATCCCCTACCTCCATCCGTTGCCGCAACCACCGACCCTCTCGCCATTGTCGTTGCTGCTGCCTCTACTGTTGATTGCCCGCCGTATGCACGTGTTGCGTGTTGTGGCGTACGTAGTTGCATGTGTCTTGGTTCCGTGGGTTGCACGTGCATTGTCACCTAGGAATAATCGTCATCTATAAGGCTAGTATCTTGTACATTTTATTGTTTCGTACAAGTATTTTATTTGACTTCCCGCAATTAGTAGTTATAATTGATTATCGTAATTGAACCTCGTTACCGTCCATGTTCATGAAAAATGCTCTTTATAAGTTTCAATTGATTGAACCATCGTATTATGATGCTGTACAATCTTTCCATAGTTAAACCAGTCGTTATATATTGGATCGATTCAATCTATTTACCTCTGTGCTTCGATGCGCATCAAAAGATCATAAATATTGATTTGTATGTTCCTGCCCTGTTGTTTGTTCTAACTTGTAGCTAGATTTTGACCTAGCTACCGTTCAAATTAATTAGAACTTTGTACATAAATGTCGTAGCTCTGTGAATCTAGTTTCCAGAACTTTCGATGGATTTGGATTCCGAGTTACAGACACTAAGATATCATGTTTTTCGTACTGTTGGGTCTGCACTTTTCAGATTGTCACTTATAGTACATCATCATGTTTCAAAATTTAAAATGTCATGTTAATAGGTGAACAAAGACTTGATATTGACCGGAATATTACTAGATATGATTATGAATTGATTTATAATTTTTGTAAGATTTTTAGATGAATTTAAAGTAAACTTTTTTAACCTTGGTCTGCTGCCTAAACAGTAGATCAGTAAAGAATTGCCTGGTTGACCTAGTTTTTGTTATTAAAATATATTGTGTGAATATGTGTTGGAACTGGCAAGGAAATTAGTTTCTAGAACCCCTGACAGAACCTGATTTGCTTTTTTGAAGTAACAGGAAAGCGAGTTTTTGTACAGCAACGTTGTGTTGTCCAGAATTGCATATTTATGTTTTCAAATATAAACATGTTATTTTCGTATTTAATAATTGAATTGATACAGTGGATAGATCGAATGACTTTATATCATGTATTTATTATTGCAACTGTTTCACTGATTATACCGACTGCCTGCGATTACATGTACACGACTGAATCACATTGAAAGAATGACAAGCCGGGGTAATAAGGGTACAACTTAGTAGTGGATAATATATGGGACTATACTCGAAAGGGAGCTCGTGGTTTCCCTACCATTACTGAATGACTGAATGACTGAATGACTGAATGACTGAATGACTGAATGACTGAATAACTGAATGGCTAAACACAGTATATTGTTCATTGAACATTGATATAGAATACTGAATGACCGAATAACCGAATAACTGGATCATGTTTTTTTGTCTACATGTTTTACCGAGTACATGACCTGTAGCATTCACCACTAGAGTCTAAACGTTAACATGCTTGTATGCACCTGAACCTGTTGTATGGGACGCAGGATTGCGTGCATTAGCTAGGACTGATTAAATGAATAGACTTAAGATTAATACTGAGCACCTGCATATTCATGTTTACATGTTACATGTCCTATTTACAAGTATATGATTCATGTTTACTAGCTCATGATTCCGTTTACATATTACATGTTTCGGTCTACTAGTTCATGATTCTTGCTCTTAAGACAAGTTACCTGAATCTCGATTTCATGTTTGTATTCCTCGTTACATGATTTGTTTCCTGTATACATATGGTTCCCTGTTCCTTGCTATGTTCCTGTTCCTGTTTCTTTTTGCTTGTACTACTTGCGGCCCGTTACTTGCTCTAGCGGATGTTTCTCTTCCCAACTCGAGATGCTAAATTTACAGGAGTGGAAGAAGAATTACCAGAATGAATCAGAGATCATGTGTTCTGAAGAATGGAGATGGATTTCATGCTGCTTTTACTTGCTTATGTTTTCGTTCTCAATTCTATTTGTTTACTGCAAACTTTGTACTCCGAGCTTTGTTGACCCGAAATTATTTACTTTCCAGCTGCTGGTTATGTATGAGACCCTTCATGGATTATTCATGTTTATGTGATATTTTATTGCATGTGTGGTTATTGTCATCTTTCATATTGTTGAGCTAAATTGTACAATTTATGGATAATATGAGTTGGTATACTTATATCATTCGCTGGGCCTCAGTTGCGTGCCCGTGTTTCCGTATAATGAAAAGCGGGGCATGACAGGATCGAAATTGGGATTTAAACTCATAAGATGAATTTAATTTAGGGTCCAAGTTAGAATTGGACTCCTGACATTGGTTGGACCTTTAATTAGATTAAATGGGCTGACTAAAGTTCAAATGCCTACACACAAATCTGACCCAGGTCAGATTGTGAGCCCAACAGCCTCATTACTCTCTTAGGGTTGATTTTTTGCACCTATATATATGATATGTAACTGTGGAAAGATACATGTGAAAAACTCTAGCAGTCACAGAACGTGAGAGAAAGAGATCGTGAGGAACATCCCCTTCCCACAGCTAGAGCACTGTGGTCTGAGGGAGAGCCATTTTTTTCGTTCGTGTGGATACCGTAGAGGCACCGCAATATTGCAGTGCTGTGATTGGCATACCGCGGAGATAGCAGATCCATCTTTAAGGTATAACTCTTAAACACGATTTATGTTTTCGCATGGATCCACAGCTAAGTTTTGATAATTTTGTAATTTTTTCGCCGTGTATTTAATCAGTGATTGTCATCGAAACCGAACACTTAACCATTGTGGTCACCTCTCCAAGTATAATAAGAAGGACAAGGTTGAGAATTCCTAGGCTCGAGGCATAGAAAGATCCGGTGTCCCCAAGACTCGAAATCTATGACCATTTTCCATTCCATCCTTGGTGGACCTGTGGACGGGGAGTCTAACTCCTCCCGAAAGGCATTCGTTCAGGAGTTTCAGTTCATGACCCCATCCCCCCACCCCTCAGCTTTGGGGTCCCATTAACTTTCTCTGACAAATATCTAAAAGGTGTCTGAACACCTCATTACGTTGCACTAGTAATCAACATCTCCATAGCGAATCACGAAATGTGTCGCATCTTGGTGGACTACAGAAGCTCGGTGAACATCCTATTCATAGAAGCATTTGAAGGCCTCAAGCTCTCCAAGGACCGTTTGAAACCCGCTGAGTACACCCTCCATGGGCTCTCCGAGTTGCAGTCTAGATTGAAGGAATTGTCAACCTCGATGTGACTGCAAGGAGAGCCCAAACTACCCGGACCAAGGCCATGGACTTTGTGGTCATCAATGTGAAGGCTGCTTATAACACCATCATCGGCCGTCCCAGCCTAGCAGCACTTCTTGTTGTCACTTCGGTCTTCTACATGAAGATAATGTTTCCTACATCAACGAGAGTAGGAAATTTTAAAGGAAGCCAAGATGCATCTCGAGCATATCACACAGCCATAATGGGGGGGCTCGGCCTCCCCCTCGATACCGAAGAACTCCCTCAAGAGAGGAGTCAAGTTGACTTCGATCCCATGGATGAACTAGAAGAGATCCCCTTCTCCAAAGAAGATCAGTCCAAGTGTTTTCGAGTAAGCCAATCTCTCCTCCACCGAATCAAAGAACAACTCGCTAGTTACATCAGAGAGAACCCGAACTTGTTCGCTTGGACTACTCCCAAAATGCTTGGCATCTCATAAAACTTGATTATACACTGCCTAAGTGTGAATCTAGATGTCAATCCGGTCCAACAAAAGCTTCGCAAGTTCACTCCCAACATGCAACAAGCAGTCAAGGAAGAGGTCTACAAACTCCTAACCGCTCTGCTTCATCCAAGAAGTAAGCTATCCTGAGTAACTGTCCAATGTAGTCATGGTAAAGAAACCGAATGCCAAGTGGAGGATTTGCATCGACTTTACCAACCTGAATAAAACATGCCCAAAGGACCCCTTTCATCTTTCGAGCATTAATGCCTTGATTGACGCCGAGTGCAGACATGAGATCCTAATCTTAATGGATGCTTTCTTGAGATACAATTAGATCTAAAATGTTCCCTCCTGACATTCTGAAGACGTCATTCATCACCTACTAAGGTCCCAATTATTATCGGGTCATGCCCTTCGGGCTAAAGAACGCAGCGGCCACTTATCAGCGGCTATTAAACAAAGTCTGCAAGGAAACGATTGTCTAAAACATGGAAGTCTATGTAGACGATGTGTTTATTAAGAGCCTCAAAAAAGAAGTCTACATTTGCGACCTCCAAGAAGCCTTCGATGTCATGTGAAGACACAATATGAGGTTGAACTCCTCAAAGTGCGCCTTCGGGTCTCCTCGAGGAAGTTCTTGGGGTTCATGGTTAGCCATAGGGTGATCAAAGCCAACTTAGGGAAGATCTGATCCAAACACGACATGTCTGCTCCGTCCAATATCAAAGAAGTCCATAGGGTGGTCAAAGCCAACCCAAGGAAGATTCGAGCCATACTCGACATGTCTCCTCCATCCAATATCAAAGAAGTCCACAAGCTTACAGGGCATCTCGCCGCCATCAGTCGCTTCCTCACCAAGTCTAGAAAGAAGTGTATCCCTTTTATCCAAAGCTCTTCGAGGATCAAAGGGCTTTTAGCGAGGGCAAGCGCAGCAAGAATCCTTTGAACAGCACAAGGTGTATCTCACCAACCCTCCACTTCTAAGCAAGTCCGAGCCGAGAGAGGTGCTCTAGCTCAACCTAACCACCTCAGATTAGACCCTCAGTGTCGTCTTGTGAGGGAAGAATGCAGGGTCCAAAAAGTGTTGTACTATATGAGCAAAGTACTTCATGATGTCGTGCTTAGTTATTCTAAGATGGAGAAGATGACATATTCTCTAATCACGGCCGCTCATAAGCTTCGCCCTTAATTCGAAGCGCACTCCATCCTAGTCTGCAGCGATCAACCTCTCAAGCGGTACTCCAACAGCTAGAGAACTCTAGGTGACTCATGAAGTGATCCAACGAGTTAATCCAGCATGACATTGGCTAGTGATTGAAGACAGCTATCAAGGCCCAAGCCTTAGCCCGAATTCATCGTAGAGAGCACTATCCCCGATCCCCTCGAGGAATTTGAGCCCCCAATCATATATGTCAAAGTTTCGCTTGTGCCAAAGGAAGTAGGGCTGGGGTCATCCTACTCGGCCCTGATGAGTTGGTTCTTTAATACTCACTTCGCCTCAACTTTTGAGCCTCCAACAATGAAGCTGAATATGAGGTGTTGATTGACGACCTCCTTCTAGCTTGAAAAGCGGGGGCCCAAATGATCAAAGCATTCGATGACTCCTGGTTGGTGGTAAGCCAAATCCGAAGAGACTATCAGTTCAAAGATGACCGTATGATCAAGTACATAGCCCATGCCAAGAAACCCATAGTTACATTCTGGGAAGCCAAAGTCACTTGCATCCCCCGCGAGGAAAATAAGAAAGTAGATGCCCTCTTTAAGTTAGCCACATCTTCCTTCTAAGGAGTAGATCACATAGTACTTAGTGAGGTCTTACCCAAGACAACCATCAAAGAGGAAGCTATGGAACTTATGGTCATCATTCCCCAAACATCTGTGGAAAGCTAGATGAAACCTTTGATCAACTTCCTTGACAGGGAATCATCCTTGTAGATCCCAAAGGAAGTAAGGAATATCCGAGTAAGAGCTGAAAGAGACATACTTATGGAAGGAATCTCGTACAATGCCCTTATACCCTAATAGATAGCCGACCTTACTTACGATGACTATCCTCTGAGGAGGCCAAGTATGCTCTCAGAGTAGTGCATGATGGAGTTGGCGGTGGCCACAAGGGCGTGAGGTCCCTTGCTCAGAAAAATCTTTAACCATGGGTATTATTGGCCCTCGCTCCTCGATGACACTCGAGAATATGTTAGCCGCTACGTCCCATGCCAAAGGATCTCCCGGTCAAGCGGCTACCCCAAGCCGAACTAAGTTCCATGTCAAGTCCGATCCCCTTCACCATGTAAGGAATGGATCTACTCGAGCCATTCCCCCCATTGACGGGACAAAGGAACTTTATAGAGTGGATTGAAGCTGAACTGCTGGCCACTATCACTGAACATAAGACTTATAAATTCCTTTGGAAGAACATTGTCTGCAAGTTTGGGATCCCTCAGATCCTTGTCACCGACAACGGAACTCAATTCACCGCCAAGAGATTTCGCACCTTCTGCTTTGATCTGGGGACCAAACAATGTTTCTCATCCACCTGGCATTCCCAAACCAATTATCAAGTTGAGAATGCCAACAGGAAGATCATTGATGGCCTCATGAAGAGGCTCAATGAAGATCCTAAGGGACTATGGGTCGAGGAGTTCCCAGGTGAACTCTGGTCCTACAGGACCAAGAAAAGGACCTCGACAAAAGAGTCTCTGTTCAACCTCACCTTCTGGTCCGAAGCTTTAATTCCTTTAGAAGTTTGGACTACCATCTCCTCGCCTCCTCACATTCAACAAAGAACATAACTCGAATGATCTATGTAGCAACCTACTTGTTGAAGAGATTTGTGAGAAATCCGCATATGGAGACAGATCTATCTATAGTGGGTGGAAAGGTTCTACAACAAGAAGGTTCAGCTTACAAACTTGAAAGAAGACATCCTAGTCCTGAGGGAACATAAAATCTCTGATCCACTAAAAAGGTAAAACTCGCTCCTAACTGGCAGGACTTTACAAGGTTTCCAACATCGTCTGCCCAGAAGCTTATTGACTTGAAGACCTAAGGGAAAAGAAGATATCAAGGACTTGGAATGCTAAGCATTTGATGAAGTTCAACGAGGGTGCTTAATGCCCTCTGCTAGATTTGTAAGATTTGTAATAAGATCGACATCTATTATAGTCAAAGCATGTAGTAAAGGCTAGCCAATGCAGCTACTTAGGTTATTGTTATTTTTTAATAAAAAATTCATCATTTCTTTTGTTTATTCTTTGTACTGTCTGCTAACTCTTAAACAACGTTTGGAGTCCGACTCTTCCATAGAGTTGCTCCCACAACTCGCTAACTCTTAAACAACAAGTTCGGAGTCCAACTCTTCCCTAGATGCTCCCTCAACTCAGTACTCTTAAATAGCAAGTTCGGAGTCCAACTCTCTCTGGAAATGGCTCCCCATAGCTCGCAAACTCTTAAACAACAAGTTAGGAGTCCAACTCTTCCCTAGAGCTACTCCAACAAATCGCTAACTCTTAAATAGCACGTTTAGAGTGAAACTCCTCCCTAGAGTAGTAACTACAACTTGCTAACTCTTAAACAGCAGGTTCGAAGTCCAACTCTTCCCTAGGCTTAGTGCTCGATCTGTCGTTTGAGCACCGCACAAAAAATTTGCATAAACTCCGAAGGCTCAATGTTCGGCCTGTTGTTAGAGCACCTTACAAAGAATGCACCTATCACCTAGGCTGGGTGCTCGACTCGCCATTCACGCACATCACAAAGAATGCACCCAACACCTCGGCCTATTGTTAGATAACCTCACAAAAAATGCGTTTATCACCTACGCTTAGTGCTCGACTCATCATTTGAGCACCTCACAAAGAATGTGCTTATCTCCTTGGCTCGGTGCTCGACTTGTCATATGAACACCTCGTAAGAAATAAGCCTAATTGCCTATGCCCGACACTCGGCTTGTTGTTCGAGCTAGGAGCTCGGCTCATCCCTCGAATTGCTTTAACTTTCTGCTAACTCTCGAACAGCGTGCTAAGAGCCCGGTCTATCCTTGTAATAGCCACACGACTCATCGGCACTTAAACGATCAATCACAACACAAAGGAAGCAAGAGTCGAGACAAAAGTGAGTTAAACCTTTATTTCAAATTGATATCCCAGTACAAGTTCAGAAGCTAAATGCATCAAAATTTGAAAATTTTACAAGTTCCCTCCCTCTAGTTCATCTTTGACCACTCGGGCGAGGGACACTTCGATAAAGAGACACATCTTGTTTGTAAAACCTCCTCGCCTGAGAAACTTCACCTCAACCACCTGAACTGTCCGAGCGAGGCGTTAACCTTGCTGAATGAGCCTGGATGTCGCGGTTGTAAGGATGCAGCTCTCTCTTGGTCAAAGCCAAGATTGATGTCCATACCACTATAAACTGAGCATCCCCAGGATTCCTCGGCACCGCTCGAGCATTTAAGATTAGCTCCCTAGCCATCTTTCCCAGACCACCGCTACTAGGATGGGGAGTACTTCGCGTTTCCAACCCTACAAACCTCGCCTTCAAGCGATAAATCTACAGATCCTTCTTAGGGATCAATTCCCTAAGGAGAACTTCCCCACCTAGAATCCTCTCCCTCGGAATCCTTTCCCCTGACGAGCGAGGGCGCGCCCAACAACCAAGATAAGCCTCCCAAAGATGAGCACTACCACTTTCTTCAGACATTCTCGCTCGAGTGTGATCTCTTGCAAATCATCGCGAAGGTGAATGATCGCAGTGTCCTTCTCAATTAACACCTCCTTCAAACTCCCTAAGACGAGCGAACTCAAAGTCTCTCTCAACTAGCACTTTCTTTAGACATTCCTGCTGGAGTGTAATCTCATGCAAATCGTCGCAAAGGTGAATGATCTCAGCGCCCTTCTCGATGAACACCTCCATCAGATTTTCCTTTTCGAGCGTGGCCCTGTGAAACCACCCGCAAAGAAGAGCAATCTCAGCGTTCTGAAGATCCCCTTCGTTGACACAACGATCTGTCAACGTGAACGAAGAAGTTACAATACAAAAATACTTAGCTTCGACTTGGTGAAGTATAAAAAGAGCCAGGGGTTCGACACAAAAACTTGCACTCAATAATTTGACATAAAAATATTTTTCATTAATCGAAGAAAAAATACATAGCGGTGGCCAGTCCGCGGTTTGGCAAAATTACAAAATAAAAAGGTAAATTTGAGCAACGATATCAGGGGAGCACCTCGTTACCCACTGTGGGAGGTTCGCTCGATTCTGGCGGCTCCGAGGTGTTCTCCTCCTTACCCCCCCTTAAGTCACCCTCCTCCGACCTGCTCCAGCTCATCTCGGGGGCCATGACCTCAAGGCCTACTTGGAGGTTGTAGTTGTACCCTGCACCACTGAATCTGGCAACCCACTCCTCGACGTCCGCCAAGGCCTTTTTGTAGCCCTAATCTTGGGTGCTTGGGCACAGAGAAGCATGTGCAGAGCCTCAGTACGGACCTTCGCCATCTCGTCCTTCTTCACCTCCTCCCACTTCGCCTTCTCCGCCAGTAGCTTCTCCCTCTCGACCCTGAGCGAGCCGACCTCTAGCTCCAGCACCTTCTCCCTCTTCATAGAATCGGGCACCTTTTGGGTATCTAGGCATTCCTTCATGACCCTCAAGATTCTGCCTCTCAGTAGCTTCGTGTCATAATAGTATTACCCCTTCATATTGGCACCATGAAGAGTGGCCTACAAAGAACAGCCTTAAACACTTAGCAAAATAATCGAGAAAAACGAGCATGGTGGAGGGATTGTTTATGTACCACTATGTCGGACCAAGTCCATTTGAGGTAGCTGGAATGAAGGTCTCGATCACCAACTTAGTTCAGTTCCGGACAGGGGATAAGTTGTCAACCACCTCGACCGTGACCCTCGACTCGGTTATCGAGTCTGTGAGGGTCACCTTCCAGTCAGGATGGGTGGTCGACTCCGTCTTGGTGGGGAGGGCCATGCTAACTTGGGGGTGAATTCAGGAAGCGGGGAATGGACCAGGTCGGTGGCAGCAAGAGCAGTGGGACTCGGCGACACCCTGGTCAGTTCAGGGAATCTCACTGAATCATTTCAGAAAACCCATGTTTTTCACTTGAACCCACTTTTCAAAGGGAGGCAAGCGATGCTCACTTCACGGTTGGATAGATTGTACATAAATTTCTACTCTAGCATCCCCTCGAAGGGAAAAGGATAGGCTTTTTCAGCTGCTTTACTCCTAGGTTTGGGAAAGGCAGCAAGCTCAACTTACTTATAGGGCGAGGAAAGGACAAGAAAGTCGAGTAAGGGTAGGTCCCCGAGGTTGGGGACATAAGTCACGGTTTCTTTCGTTTTAGTACTATCTAATTGCTAGGCTGAGAAGCACTCTTAAATGGGTCAAGAAACTACTACTTTGTCCAACATTCGCTAATCAAAGTTGTGTCAATCCGCCATAACTGACGGCAAGAAAGCAGCAAGGAAAGACAGAACAGCTATGGAATTGGCTCATCATTGCATCTTGTTGTCATCCTAGGCACCAGGTTTCAATCCTTGTTGAAGCATGAGAAACCATCCCATATAATTGGCTCATCCTTATCCTTGCGAGGGATAAGTCATGTCAGGAAGGCAGTAACATGGAAAAAAGGAAGAAATAGTTCTCTAAAACTTAATAAAGAGGGCTTCTGTTCCATGAAACCTAAGATGTTCAAGTAAGAGATACTAGTTAACAACTATTAGTGTCCTAGAAGTCATACCTTCAGGAATGAGCCACCACCGTTGTCTTTAAAGACCAGGAGGAGTCAGGCACCACTCGCCTCTTGCAACTCTTCGGCTTGTCGAAGAGCCTTTTGTTACTGAGCTCGACCCTACGAGTAGCGATCTCCTCTTAGCTGGTCATTTATACGAAAAAGATAGATAAGTTTAGAAGAATCTAAATATTTACAAAAAGGCATGAAAAAAGGACATAATAGGGTTCATCGAACTCAAGCCCCATTTGACCATATGCTTCTCCTTTAACGACGGCCAAATCCCCAACCCCCCCGGCAAAATATACGCTCAAAACCTCCAACTCCCCCTTGCCAAACTCCTTACTATTGGGAGGTTTCTTGCTCCCAGGCAATAATTCCCATGCCCAATTTGTACGGATGTCCCAAGGTTCGACGCAATGAACCAAAAAATATTTTGATTTCCAATCCTTTATGGAGTCGGGCTACCCCTGGACTACACGTTTCCCGATCTGAGGGGAAAAACAGTACTGACCCCTGGAGACTCTGAAAATGAAAATCCCAAAACACCGGCAGAAGAACTTGATGTTTGGCGACACCTCTGCTATTTCGCTCAGTATGATGAAAACACTAAGTGCTTCCAAGAATTGGGACATAGTTGCATCGATCTTAACCCAAACTAGTTGAGCACATCTTTAACAAAGGGATGGAACGCGTCGAAAGGAAAAATAAAAAAACCAGGAATGAGGGAGTCAATGTGTTGGATCCTGCGGCCAAGGAGGAATAACTCATACGTCATCGGGATGAAGAAGACATTCTCAATAACTAAGAGCTCCACCTTTGATAGGATGTTCTTGGTACGATCCTCCTCAATCAGAGCACGACCAGGCAAGGGAGGTCGAGGTCCATATTGAACCAAATCCTGGAGACCCTCGGAACATATCCGGACCAAAAATAGGGTCAGTGTAAAGGCCAAGCTCTATACCGTCTTTCGGTAAGTTCTCAATGGGCTCCTCCTTCATCGAGTTCTCTAATGGGAAGACCAACTATCATTTCACCTTCCTCTTCGACTCCTTAGGACATAGGAGACTATTTGGATCTCGCCTCCCCTACGGTAGCCAACATCTGGACCTCACCCTCCTCCACGGACACTACCTCAGTCTCTCCTTCCTCCATCTGCTCGGAAGACACCTCCTGCACCTGCTTGGAGGACACCTTTTCCACTTTCTTGACATCACCTCCAACTGTTCGGACACCCACTCAGCTTCATTGTCTCCTCTGCCCAACAAAGAGACTGATTCATTTGACTGGATCCTAGAATCTGTTTTAAATTAAAAGTTACCTAGGTGAAAGAAACGACGACTTAACGACGAAAAGTTGCCAAAAAAGTCATTGGAATAAAAGATCTAGAGAGAGAAAGGATAAAGAGAAGAGAAAAACTCTGCGCTGATCTTAAAAGAGTAGAAGTGAAATAAAGAGTAGAAGTGAGAAATGATAAGTTGGTGGGGGATTTATAGAGGGAGAGGAGAAAGGAATCTCAAAAGGCACCTCGATAACTGCAATGGTGACGTTGTGCAGTTTCCATCGCCTACTTGTCACCTATCCAATGGCGTAAACCTAAAGGGCAAGTGGACACCTTGATAACTGCATAAGTGACATGGCACAACTCCATCACTTACCTGTCATTCCACCAAGTGGTGGAAGCTAAGAGACAAAGAGGACCAAGCGTGTAAAGATTTCTTAAATTCAGAAGTTTGCCCAACCAAATCCCTAGCAGTCTCCATTGTCATTAGCTCGGCGCTCAACCATTCGTTCAAGCACCTCGCAAGAAATGAGCAAAATCTCCACATGTTCCGTGCTCGGTCTTTCGTTTGTTCACCTCAGAAGAAATGCGCACAATCTCCTTAGGCTCAGTGCTCGACTTGTTATTAGAGCACCTCATAAGAGATATCTTATAGGTTCGGTGCTCGATCAAACCAAGACCCCATGGGTTTGCTGCTCGATGTGTCGTTCAAGCACCCTAGCAAAAGCAGGCCACAAGGGCCCTCGGATCTCCCCAAAATTCGGGCCCACATCTTGTTTTATATTTAAATTCCAGAAAATAATTATAAATCTGAAAAAAAAATAATTAAAATTCCAAAATATAATTAAAATTTTGATTAAAAATTCTAGAAATTCAGGAAAATTTATTAGAATTTCTGTCAGAAAATTACTACCTAAAGAAGCCCCAAACAGAGCTCCAGACATCCCTGGAGGTCACATGTGCTCTCATGATCGCCCAAAGTAAAACAAACTACTCCATGAAGGTTTATCCAACCTTCAAGAGTGGGGGGGATTATGATATGAATAAAATCAGAGCCGTATGATCTCAGCACACATCTTAAAGCTTCTCAGGGGCAGTGCAATAATTTTCGAACAAACAGCAGGCCCACTAGAAGATCAACGGCTACTTTTAGTCCCATCTGCTTAGCCAGGTCCACAATCAACGCTTGCTTACATCCTAATAAAGAAGGAGTTTCAACTAATTACAGCTGTAAGTCAAATTACTCCAAATCAGGAAGTAGAGTGCAAGGCATTAAACTCATTGTATGGAGCTAACGAGTTGTTGGTGGATCTCGAGCGAAGGGCAAGACATTTAACTCTTTGTATGGAGTGAACGAGTTGTTGACAGAGCTCGAGTAAGGAGTACGGCATTGAACTCGTTTTATGGTGTTAATGAGTCATTGACTGAGCTCGTGCGAAGATCAAGGAATTGGACTCATCGTATCCAGTAAACAAGTCTTTGACGGAGCACAAGCGGAGAGCAAGGCATTAAACAAGTTGTTTAGAGTTAACGAGTTTGGCAGAGCGCAAGCGGAGAGCAAGGCATTGAACTCATTGTTTGGAGCTGATGAGTTATTTTGACGAAGGAACTCGAGTGGTGCTTAAAGCGCTGAACTCATTTTGAGGGGAGAATGAGTTTTTTTAAAAGTGAAATCCTTTTTGTTTGTTCAGCGTCGAAGTGATTCCATTCTTCTCTTTGCTGACAAGTAGTCATGTACACTGAACAAGGCTGTTAGGGCATCGGGTTTGCTTTCCTTTGCAATACGCTGCGCTTGACAGAGTTCGGGTTTGTCCGTTTGTAAGGTGCGTTACACGGGACGGAGTTGGAGTTTGTTCAGGTGAAGGTGGTAGGAAAGACTTGGAGCTTGCCCACCTAAGGAAGACTTGTCTTGAATTTTATCGTCAATAGTTAAGGCAGTCTTGGGGAGCTGCTAGCTGGCAGGAGGCATGTGAGGAGTTTTGTAACTCTTAGGCGGAATATCCCCCTACTGTGTAGTCGAAAGGATGACTTGCCGGACATCTTGCTGTAAAGTGTTTGCATGACTTCTGTAGCGGCGCTTAGGCATGAAACGTAGACTCATTATAGCTTTGTAGTTGTAATGGGACTTCTTTTTATGAAATAAAAAAATATTTTACATGTTGGTACCTTGTCCTGTGATCTGTCGTCTTCGCGGTTGACTAGTTGACGAGTTGGACTCTGGACTTATCATTTTGTACTTAGCTAGTTGTAGGAGCAACTCTAAAAGGTAGTTGGACTCCAAACTTGCTGTATGGATCCTCCAATGAATTGTGAGAGTCGCATCGAGTGGCGAGTTGAGCTCCAAACTTGCTTGTTTGTAGGTTTCCTAGAGCAACTGCAATCCACGATTTTGTACCTCTAATCCATCTTTAAGGGTTTGTAACAAGTTTCAGGTTCAAATAGAATGGCGAGTTGACCTCTGAACTTTCTTGCTTGCAGGTTGCTAAAGCAACTTCAAGCCATGGGTATGGATTTTGAACTTGCTGTGTAGGGATTTAACAGGTTGCAGAAGCTGATCGAATGGCGAGTTGAGCTATGAACGTGCTTGATTGCAGGTTGCTAGAGCAACTCCGAGCTATGGGTATGGACTCCGAACTTGTCATTGAAGAGTTTAACGAGTTGTAGGAGTAGATCGAATGACGAGTTGATCTATGAACTAACTTTGTTGCAAATTGCTAAAGAAACTCTGAACCACGGGTATAGACTCCAAACACGTCTTATAAGGAGATTATAATGCGTTTTTTGTGCCATTTTTAGGAGCAAGCTTGGCGTTAAACTCATTGTTTGCTTCAGTTCGAGTGATGATTCCTTCGATTTGAACTGGGACACCGGAGAATCTGTAGTGTATAGCCGGTGGGCTTGAATCGGTTTCTGGAGAGCTTGATGTTTACTGAGCTTCCGTTGTCTACAAGGATGTTTCGTACCTCATGATTTGTCATGCTAAGATTTATGACCAATGCGTCGCAATGAGGTGTTCGAACACCTTCTAAGTCTTTCTCGGAGAAAGATATTGGGACCCCGGTGCTCTTGATAGGCAGGATGTTATGCACTGAGTTTACCTCTCAGACAAAGGATTTACGGGAGGAGTTGGACTTTTCCTTCATTGGTCTTCCGTGGATGGAGTGGAGAACGGTCATGTGTTGTGAGTCTTGTGATTCGAAGGACCTATCTTCACGCTTATTAGCCCCCTGTGCCAAAGGGGTTTCAGTGTTGTTGTTTTGTTAGACATATTGAGAGAGATATCCCCGACGAACCAGACCTTTAAGTTTTTCTTTGAGGGCTCGACAGTTGTCGGTGGTGTGTCCATGATCTCTGTGAAACAAGTAGTACTTATTCCTATCCCTTCTATTGCTGGCTTTGGACATCTTGGGGGGGAGGGGGGGTTATTCCATCCTTCTTAACTTCCATGAGAATTGACACGCTCTGCTTCCCAAAAAATACGCAATACGAGCACGTAACATTGGCCCAGCGAAATGACTAACGTCACCCATAAGCTGTTTATTCGATCAACTCAACAATATAATCAATACAGAACAATTGCACAGGCAATAAGAATAATCTCATGAACAATAATACTTAGAATGAAGAAATATGAAATATCCAAATACTATAAACCATCATTTGGAAACAATAACAAATCTGGGTCATAAGCCCAATACAATAATAATCCAATCACAAATAGATAATAAGACTCAATAAATTAAGTTTGATAAAACAATAAGCAATTAAAAGCATTAAAATCTTCAGAATCTTTGTTCTCCAATCCCAGCAGGCAATTCTCCTTCATTACCTGTGAACACTTCATCTAAAAAGAGGAGAAAAATTGTTCTTAGAGCAAGTCATGGACAACAAGTAGAGAAAGCTAGGAACAATGGAATAACGGTATAATAATGAATTTAATGGATCAATAGGAATCAATAACATGGGATGATAACAATAATCAATATCATGATAGTCGATTGTCACGCCCCGCTTCCCAAAAGAATACTGAATACGGATACGAGACAAAAGCCCAGCGAATGATTTTCATCATCCATAAGCTGTTCAGGAATCTTTACAATATTTCACAAGATAATCAGAGTCGGAAGCAAAAGATACAACCAGGCATGCATAATTGAAACAAGATACCAACAGAAATTACTTGAAACCAAATATAATAATTTTAAATAATCAAATTCTGAACAAGTCAAATATCCTGGGTCACATCGCCCAAATACAAGATAAATATCTAAGTACTCAAGTACATCTTTATTCAAGTTCAAGCAACAAGTAATAATAATAATAAAGTAGAAAATCCAGCACTAATACATCATCTTGCCAATACCGTTTGGCAGCCGACCATCCTGATATGCAATTAGTAAATTTGCAGGAGAAGGAAGAAGAAAAAAAACAAGTACCCGTCAATTGCAAGTTACGGGCCACTTATAATGTAGGATATAAGTACATGGGATAGGTAAATCTATTTAATAAGAATAGCATGGTATAAGTGTGTCAACAGAAATATAATATCTAACATGAATCAGGAAAATAGAAACAAGTAGCATCGTATACTAACAAGTACAGGCAACATGTATCAAGTGTCAAGTAAACAGGTAAACAGGTAACAGGCATCAGGTAACAGGTAACAGGTAATCAGGTAACAGGTATACAGATAACAGGTACAAGTACAGGTAACAGGTTATGTCAAGTCTTGCTTTATTACTATCTAGGTAGCACTTCATGCGCCCCAAAAATATAACACATGGTTGCTACAACAAACAGTTTCGCTTTAGATTTCGTAGTGGAGTCCATAGGGCAGTGTACTCAGGTACAGGATAACAGGTAACAGGACAGATAGAATCTAGTGGTTCTCTTCCGAGTACACCTTACTATAGGGAAGTATGCAGTCAGGTACAGGAAACAGGCATAACCTAGTGGTTATCTTCCGAGTACATCTTCCTATGGGGAAGCATGCAGTTAGGTACAGGAAAAAGGTAGAACCTAGTGGTTCTCTTCCGAATACATCTTCCTATAGGGAAGCATGCAGTCAGGTATAGGTAACAGGATCGTGAATCATGTAGTCATGAACACGTAACAGGCAGGCAGGACACAGGTCCTCATCTCAGTACACATTTCTATATTTTCCACTACTAGATCTTTCCATGAACACCGGCTTGGTCATTTATTATTATAATCAGGCATGCATGTATATATCGCAAAATAAAGTAAGGATAACAGGGTATAAACATGTATCAGGTTCAGGGTGCAAGATAAACAAGTATAGGTACAAGATAACACATAACAGAGTAAAACAACTAGCTTTCTAATTCAGGACAGCAAGATAGTGTTGTACAAAAACAGTGATTCCCGCTACTACAAATATCCAAATCTGGATCCGTTGAAGGATCTGGAAAATAGACTTCCACACAAATCCAGCGAGTATAAATAAGTCATATAGTAATTCACAACATCATAACTCAAAACAGGTTAGAAAACAGAAAATATGTTCAGTCAGAAATCAGGAGAACCGCATCAAAACCTCTTAAATAAATTCAGAAAAAATCTGGGGTATTCCCCTATATGTTTAGAGTCAAAATATAAAGTTTCATAATATTCCAATAAAATTAGTTTAGTCATCAAAAATAAGAAAACATCACGAAACGGTAGTTTGGCAAATCTGGAATTCCCAACACTGATGTACGAAAACTGAAATATCTTGCAAACCGTGAAACGAAATCCCAATCTGCCAAAGGGAGATGAAAATAGACAAAATATATTAACTTTCATATCTCACTAATATTTTTCATACAATAAAAGGAATCAGGGTGAAAATAAGATTGTTTACAGAACAACAAGTAAAATACAGCAATTGTAGTTTTTATAAACGAGTATGAAACAACACATAAAACTCATCAATAAAACTCACCAAAATTCTGGGTAATACCTATCTAGATAAAGAAATACTGACCAAACTTTTGGATCAAATTAATATGTGTAGCATTAGTAATAAAATCATTTAGTCATCAAAATCATCAAAAAACAAAATCTGGAAAAGATTGACACCTCTGTAGTAAAATAGTCATAACTCACTCATACGAAAACGAAATCAAGCAAGGTCAGAGGGGTTTGAAAATAGACCAAATTCTCTAAAACTCATGTTTTATACCGAAATTAGGTTACTGACTTCAAGGCAGTCCAAAACAGTAAACAAAACAGATCAGCGACAAAATACCGATTTCTCCCTTTAACAACAACTCAACATATATCATCCAAAACTTGTTCAAAACACAACCAAACATAAAATCGGGTCTACCAAGTGTCTAAACATCATGAATTAGGGTATCTAGCATGTCCACACCAAGTATTCCACATAGGTCTCAACCAAATCACGAATTCTCACAAAAATCTCACATACATGATCAAAATCAAGAACGGGTAAATCCTAAGTTAATTCATGTCCATATTGTGTCGTGAGTCATCTACGGTCAAATTTTCACAATCGAGACAAAATCCATCAAGCATATCACAAACAAGAGTCGTCTTTAGACCCAACAACACTATAGGTGGTATTTTTGACTTGTATCAAACAAATGAATTGGAGTACAAGTTACTTGCCTTAACCGAAGATGAAGAACAACGAAAACCAAGAGCAAGGACCAAAACCCACGAACAAAAATCAACGAACCAACGAATGAGAATCAACAAACCCATGAACGATCCACACGTACACTCGAGCACGTGCAAATACCAAAAAGCAAGAAAGGGAGAGATGGCATCGGGGCTTCTTGCGGTTGTTGCTGCTGGCTCCGGCGCTGGTCAGCGATGGCCAGAGGGGACGGGAGAGATGGATGGAGAGGTTGTGAAGTGGATTGCTCGGGTGTAGGAGGTCGGGCTTAGGGTGTTGCAGGGAGGTATGCAGGTCGGGAGGGGTAGGGGCTGTCGGGAGGTGCACCAGGCCAGAGAAGGGGGTCGGCTGGCCTGGGGTGGCTTCGGGTTCTGTGTACGGTGGCGCAAGCAAGGGGGGAAAGGGAAAGAGGTCGGGGGCTAGGGTGAGGGTTTAGATGTTAGGGTTAGGGTTTGAGGGGAGAGATACAATTATATATAGAGAGAGAGGGTTAGGGTTATTGGGTATTTGGGTTAATGGGTATTTGGGTAGATTAGGAGTAGTAGTAGGATTAATCCAATAAGACAAATGGGAATCAAATTGAATAGGATTCACACTAGGATTGAGTTTAATTTAGCATTGGTAATCAATTAAGGATCAAAATAATAGGATTATGAATGAGGTAGACCACCAAATCACCAAGAGCACCCAAAAAAAAAATAAAGAGAACGATACAACAATAAGGAGCGAAAAACAACAACCATGAACAAGAACAACCAAGAAATCAGAAATAACTCGCAAAAATCTAGAATGCGAAAAGAAAATGATAATTTATTGAAACAACTCAATATACGGTTCAGAAAAATACAAGAGAGAGATACAAAGAGACAAAATACATCAAAACGAAAAATACACTCAAAAATACCCAAAATGAAAAATAGGGATTACAATCCTACCCACCTAACAAGAAGAATTTCATTCTCGAAATTTAAAAAAAAGATACATAGGGTAACCCCAAAACAACCAAAAGAACAAAACAAAAACTACCCAAACAAATGACAAAATTTCTACTAAATCTCCTCCTCCAGCTCCCACGTCGACTCACCAGGCGATTGAGGATTCCAAGCAACACGAACCAACTTGATGACCTTGTTCTTAAGCACTTTCTCCCACCGATCCACAATAGCAACTGGCAGGATCTCACAAGTCAAATCCGGCCGAAACGGTCAACTCAGAATAGTCGATCACGTGACTCTCATCTCGGATATATCTCCTAAGTTGTGAGACATGGAAAACATCGTGCACTCCTGATAAAGCTGGCGGGAATGCGAGACGATAGGATACCTTGCTTACTCGCTCCAAAATCTCAAACGGTCCAATAAACCTCGGACTAAGCTTGCCCCCACCACCGAACCGAATGACACCGCGCCGTGGCGATACCTTCAGGAAAACATGGTCACCAAACTCCAAAGCTCTCCGATGGACATCAGCCCATCGCTTCTGCCGATCCTGAGCTGCCTGCAAATGCTTCCTTATCTGAACCACAACATCCACTGTCTTGGTGATCAACTCTGGACCCAACAACTGCCTCTCACCAATGTCATCCCAGCACACTGGCGATCTGCACTTCGGTCCATAGAGTGCCTCGAACGGAGCAGCTTTAATACTGGCTTGAAAGCTGTTATTGTACGAGAACTCTACTAGATGCAAATGATCCTCCCAAGATTCACCAAACTGAAGCATACAAGACCTCAACATGTCCTTAAGAATCTGAATAGTCCGCTCTGACTGTCCATCAGTCTGGGGATGAAAAGTTGTACTGTACTTTAATTTGCTCCCCAAACTGTTCTGAAGACTCTCCCAGAACTGAGATCTGAATCTCGTATCCCTGTCGGTTACAATACTGACTGGAACCCCATGAAGTCTGACAATCTCTTGCATATACCTCTCAGCTAGGCTCTCAGTAGACTGACCGACACGAAAAGGAATGAAGTAAGCACTCTTCGTCAAATGGTCGACAATCACCCAAATAGCATTATGACCCTTAGGACTCCTCGGCAAAGCGGTCACAAAATCCATAGTGATATGTTTCCATTTCCACTCTGGAATAGAAAGTGGTTGAAGAAGTCCAGCGGTCCTCTGATGCTCTGCCTTAACCTGCTGGCAGATCAGGCATTGAGAAACAAACCGAGCCACAACCCTTCTTCATACCATGTCACCAGAAATAAAGCTTCAAAATGTCGATACATCTTAGTACCACCAGGATGGATAGAATACGAAGACTGATGAGCTTCTTCAAGCAACCTCTGACGAACTTCACCCTTAGGGACACACAACCGGGAATCAAAACGAAGCGAACCATCTGCATGAATAACCATGTCCGTCCTGGACCCAGACTCAACCTCAGCTCGAACACCCTGCAACTGTGCATCACCAGCCTGCGCCTCTTTAATCTGCTCAACAAGAGACGACTGCAGCTGGAGCGCCAAACAACTCCGACCAGAATTCGGCAACATAACATCCAGCTCCAACCTCCTCATCTGCTCAATGAGATCACTCTGCTGAGTAAGAAACATGACTACCGGTCTCCTGCTCAAAGCATCTGGCATCAAATTTACTTTACCAGGATGGTATTGCAAACTGATGTCATAATCGGCCATAAGCTCCAACCAAAGCCTTTGCCTCATGTTTAACTCCTTCTGGGTGAAGACGTACTTGAGACTTTTGTGTTCTGTAAAGATCTCCACTCAGTCCCCAAGTAAATAATGTCTCCACAGCTTCAAAGCATGAATCACTGCCGCTAACTCCAAGTCATGAGTAGGATAGTCTTCTCATGCGGCCTCAACTGCCTCGATGCATATGCAACGACTCGACCCTTCTGCATAAGAACTGCTCCAAGACCCTTACCTGAAGCATCACAGTGAATTACAAATCCTGCCTGAACCATCTGGAATAGTCAACACAGGCGCTAACGTCAATCTGTTCTTCAACTCAACAAAAGCCTTATTGCACTCATCAGACCAACAAAACTTCTGATCCTTCCCAGTCAATTTAGTCAACGGTCCTGCTATCTTCGAAAAGTCTTGAACAAACCTCTGATAATAGCCAGCTAAACCAAGAAAACTTCTGACCTCTGAAACTGACTTGGGAATAGGTCAATCCTTCACAGCCTCAATCTCAGCTGGATCCACAGAAACAACATCGCCAGAAATAATGTGCCCCAAGAAAGAAACCCTGTCGAGCCAAAACTCGCACTTACTGAGTTTCCTATAGAGCTGATTCTCTCTCAAGGTCTGCAGAACTACTCTAAGATGCTCAGCATGATCTTTCCGATTCCGAGTATACACCAAAATATCATCAATGAAGACCACCACAAATCTATCCAAGAACTGAGAGAAAACCCGGTTCATAAGACTCATGAATACAATCAGTGCATTCGTGACCCCGAACGGCATCACAAGATACTCATAGTGCCCGTATCTAGTATTAAAAGCAGTCTTCTGTATATCTACAGCCTTCACCTTAACTTGGTGATACCCAGAACGAACATCCAACTTCGAAAAAACAGCAGCCCCACTTAACTGATCAAATAAATCATCGATCCTGGGCAACGAATACTGATTCTGCACAGTAACTCTATTCAGTTCCCGATAATCCATGCACAGTCGACGACTACCATCCTTCTTGTCGACAAAAAAGGGGACTGGAGCACCCCCAAGGCGAAACACTAGGTCTGATGAAACCCAAATCAAACAACTGTTGAATCTGCACCTTAAGCTCTGCTAGCTCAACCGGTGCCATCCTGTAGGTTCTCTTTGATATCGGCGCTGTTCCAGGCTGAACATCAATACCAAATTCCACTTCCCTATCAGGGGGTAAGCCAGGTAACTCATCTGGAAAAACATCCAAGAAATTCCGAACTACTAGAGGCGCAGCCTCACAGCCTGAGGGCAATTCCATCGCACAATCCACCTGTTCAACTGCAGTCTTTGCTCGGCCAAGGGAAGACTCCCCGGCATGGAACTCAAATTCTGCTCGATCTGGAATTCTGAAGACAACTTTCTTAGCACAGCAATCAATAATGGCATGGGCTTCACCCAACCAATCCATACCGAGAATGACATCGAATCCTAAATTTCCAATTATAATCAGGTTGGCTTTGAAATCTGCATCCCCAATAACAACGGGACATTGCCTGCACTTACGGGAACATATGACAACTCCACCACCTGTCACAATGTTCCAAGCCTCTGACATGTTGCTGCACTCCAACTGATGGCGAGTGACAAATCGAGAGGAGACAAAAGAATGGGTTGCCCCAGAATCAAAAAGAACATGGGCAGGAAAAGAGCAAACAAGGATGATACCTAAAAGGAATCAAAGACAAGGAGAAAGAATAGACAATTAAGGGTGAGGGAAAATCAAAGATGTAGAAAGAAAACATAGAGAAGCAGAGAACGACCCAAAAGAAAGAAAACAATAGAGAAATAAAACGTCAAAACAACCAAAACAAAATATACCTGCCACAACTCCTTCAGCTGTCTCAGCATCTGCAGCAGTCAAGTTGAAAGCCTGACCTCTCCTCGGAACAGTGGTACTCTGACCGACAATCTGGTGCTGAGGAGGAAGCGGTGGCCTAACTGGACCACGAGCTGGAACTGCCTGCTGAACAGGACCCCTGGCTGGGAGAGCCAATTGCTGCAACGGCTGTGGACAATCTCGCACTGTATGATCAGTAGAGTCACACCTAAAGCATCGGCGATTGGCACGCCTACATTCCCTGCGATGATGCCCAGGCAACCGACAGAAATCACAGAAACTACCCCTCTGGGAACCAGCAGAAGAGTACGGAGCTACCCTGACTGGATGGGTGGAAACAGGCCTCCGAATAGGCCCACCAGAAGGCCTAGCAATAGCAGCGGGAACAGTTCGCTGAGAAGGAGTCACCCCACCGCGAGCCTGCTCCTGAGCTCGGGCTTCCTCAAGAGCCTCAGTGTAGGAACGCAAGCGAAGAGAGACAAGATGCCTCTTGATATCCTGCTCAAGCCCATTTGTGAATCTACGAGCCCTATCCTTTTTGGTTGCCATAAGAATGGCAGCGAAGCGGCTAAGACTAGTAAACTCAGCTGTGTACTCATCCACTGATCTGGAACCCTGTTGCAAGAAAGTCCATGTTACAATATTGCATGAACAATTATGTAACAAATCCAAAATGAAATAATGACTTAACCTGTTTTAGGGCCAGGAATTGTTGTTCCATCTCAACTCGAGTACTGTTGGGGAAGAACTTCTCCAAGAATCCCCGAGTAAAAGTAGCCCAAGCAATAGGCCTCTCAAGTCGCTCAGACTCGGCCATCCACCAGATATGGGCCAGATCCACCAGCTGGATGGAAACCACGTCCACCCGATCAGCCTCGGCAACACGAGCCGCTAACAACAAGCGCTCAGCTCGGATCAACCACTGTTCAGCCTTCAAAGGTGTTTCAGTGCCGTAAAAACGGTCGGGATGAAGCCTCATAAAATCTGTAACTATTCCTAGACGAGGCGGAAGATTTGCCTGTACAGGAACAACAGGAGGCGGAACCCGGGCAGCTTCAAGAGCAGCCATCACAAGATCACTATGGTTTTGCTGCTGATTAATCAGCCGCTCAAGCATAGTAGTGACAGCCTCAATCGGATCAACCTGCGACTGAGAAGTAGAACCTCTGCGAGCCATAGTCTGCACAAAACCAAGACAATTCGCATCCAGAATCAGAGTTGGTATAAATTCATTTATGTATCTAAGGTTGGTGAAATGTTGAGCCGATCCCAATTCGAGCCAAGCTTGTCAATATATTAGGCAACTAATACATTAGCCAAACCTGAGCTCTGATACCACTAAAAACCCTATCACGCCCCGCTTCCCAAAAGAATACGGAATACGAATACAAGACAAAAGCCCAGCAAATGATTTTCATCATCCATAAGCTATTCAGGAATCTTTACAATATTTCACAAGATAATCAGAGTCGGAAGCAAAAGATACAATCAGGCATGCATAATTGAAACAAGATACCAACAGAAATTACATGAAACCAAATATAATAATTTTAAATAATCAAATTCTGAACAAGTCAAATATCCTGGGTTACATCACCCAAATACAAGATAAATATCCAAGTACTCAAGTACATCTTTATTCAAGTTCAAGCAACAAGTAATAATAATAATAAAGTAGAAAATCCAGCACTAATACATCATCTCGCCAATACCGTCTGGCAGCCAACCATCCTGATCTGCAATTAGTAAATTTGCAGGAGAAGGAAGAAGAAAAAAAAAACAAGTACCCGTAAATTGCAAGTTACGGGTCATTTATAATGTAGGATACAAGTACATGGGATATGTAAATCTATGTAATAAGCATAGCATGGTATAAGTGTATCAACAGAAATATAATATCTAATATGAATCAGGAAAATAGAAACAAGTAACATTGTATACTAACAAGTACAGGCAACATGTATCAAGTGTCAAGTAAACAGGTAAACAGGTAATAGGCATCAGGTAACAGGTAACAGGTAACAGGTAATCAGGTAACAGGTATACAGGTAACAGGTACACGTACAGGAAATCATGTAACAGGTAACAGGTTATGTCAAGTCTTGCTTTATTACTATCATCCATAGGACAGTGTACTCAGGTACAGGATAATAGGTAACAGGACAGGTAGAACCTAGTGGTTCTCTTCCGAGTACACCTTCCTATAGGAAAGTATGTAGTCAGGTACAGGAAACAGGCATAACCTAGTGGTTATCTTCCGAGTACATCTTCCTATGGGGAAGCATGCGGTCAGGTACAGAAAACAGGTAGAACCTAGTGGTTCTCTTCCGAATACATCTTCCTATAGGGAAGCATGGAGTCATGTACAGGTAACAGGATCGTGAATCATGCAGTCATGAACACGTAACAGGCAGACAGGACACAGGTCCTCATCTCAGTACACATTTCTATATTTTCAACTACTAGATCTTTCCCTTAACTCCGGCTTGGTCATTTATTATTATAATCAGGCATGCATGTATGTGTCGCAAAATAAAGCAAGGATAATAGGGTATAAACATGTATCAGGCTCAGGGTGCAAGATAAACAAGTATAGGTACAAGATAACGCATAACAGGGTAAAATAACTAGCTTTCTAATTCAGGACAGCAAGACATTATTGTACAAAAACAGTGATTTCCGCTACTACAAACATCCAAATATGGATCCGTCGAAGGATCTGGAAAATAGACTTTCACACGAATCCAGCGAGCATAAATAAGTCATATAGTAATTCACAACATCATAACTCAAAACAGGTTAGAAAACAGAAAACATGTTCAGTCAGAAATCAAGAAAACGAATTTTCAGTCAGGAAAACCGCATCAAAACCTCTCAAATAAATTCAAAAAAAAATTAGGTATTCTCCTATATGTCTAGAGTCAAAATATAAAGTTTCATAGTATTCCAGTAAAATTAGTATAGTCATCAAAAATAAGAAAACATCACAAAACGGTAGTTTGGCAAATCTGGAATTCCCAACACTGCTGTACGAAAACAGAAATATCTCGCAAACCGTGAAACAAAATCCCAATCCGCCAAAGGGAGAAGAAAATAGATAAAATATATTAACTTTTATATCTCACGAATATTTTTCATACAATAAAAGGAATCAGGGTGTAAATAAGATTCTTTACAGAACAGCAAGTAAAATACAGCAATTGTAGTTTTCATAAACGAGCATGAAACAACACATAAAACTCATCAATAAAATTCACCAAAATTCTGGGTAATCCCTATCTAAATAAAGAAATACTAACCAAATTTTTGGATCAAATTAATATGTTTAGCATCAGTAATAAAATCATTTAGTCATCAAAATCATCGAAAAACAAAATCTGGAAAAGATCGACACCTCTGTACTAAAATAGTCATAACTCACTCATACGAAAGCAAAATCAAGCAAGGTCAGAGGGGTTTGAAAATAGACGAAATTCTCTAAAACTCATATTTTATACCGAAATTAAGTTACTGACTTCAAGGCAGTCCAAAACAGCAAACAAAACAGATCAGCGACAAAATATAGATTTCTCCCCTTAACAACAACTCAACATATATTATCCAAAACTTGTTCAAAACACAACCAAACATGAAATCGGGTCTACCAAGTGTCTAAACATCATGAATTAGAGTATCTAGCATGTCCACACCAAGTATTTCACATGGGTCTCAACCAAATCACGAATTCTCACAAAAATCTCACATACATGATCGAAATCAAGAACAGGTAAATCCTAAGTTAATTCATGTCCATATTGTGTCGTGAGTCATCTACGGTCAAATTTTCACAATAGAGATAAAACCCATCAAGCATATCACAAACAAGAGTCGTCTCTAGACCCAACTACACTATATGTGGTATTTTTGACTTGTATCACACAAATAAATTGAAGTACAAGTTACTTGCCTTAACTGAAGATGAAGAACAACGAAAACCAAGAGCAAGGACCAAAACCCACGAACAAAAATCAACGAACCAACGAATGAGAATCAACAAACCCACGAACGATCCACACGTACACTCGAGCACGTGCAAATACCAAAAAGCAAGAAAGGGAGAGATGGCGTCGGGGCTTTTTGCGGTTGTTGCTGCTGGCTCCGGCGCTGGTCGGCGACGGCCAGAGGGGACGAGAGAGATGGATGGAGAGTTCGTGAAGTGGATTGCTCGGGTGTAGGAGGTCGGGCTTGGGGTGTTACCGGGAGGTATGCAGTCCTGGAGGGGTAGGGGCTGTCGGGAGGTGCACCAGGCCGGAGAAGGGGGTCGGCTGGCCTGGTGTGGCTTCAGGTTCTGTGTACGGTGGCGCGAGCAAGGGGGGAGAGGAGGAGAGGCCTGGGGGCTAGGGTGAGGGCTTAGATGTTAGGGTTAGGGTTTGAGGAGAGAGATATAATTATATATATATATATAAAGGGTTAGGGTTATTGGGTATTTAGGTTAATGGGTATTTGGGTTAATGTATATTTGGGTAGATTAGGAGTAGTAGTAGGATTAATCCAATAAGACAAATGGGAATCAAATTGAATAGGATTCAAACTAGGATTGGGTTTAATTTAGGATTGGTAATCAATTAGGGATCAAATTAATAGGATTAGGAATGGGGTAGACCACAAAATTACCAAGAGTACCCAAAAAAAATAAATAAAGAGAACGAAACAACAATAAGGAGCGAAAACAACAACCATGAACAACAACAACAACCAAGAAATCGGAAATAACTCTCAAAAATCAAGAATGAGAAAAGAAAATGATAATATATTGAAACAACTCAATATACGGTTCAGAAAAATACAAGAGAGAGATACAAAGAGACAAAATACACCAAAACGAAAAATACACTCAAAAATACCGAAAATGAAAAACAGGGGTTACATCGATACAAACAATGGTGCAATATTCGGTAACAATAATCAATGACCAATAACAATAATATTTAGCCAATATTCGATATCAATAGGAATAATGGGGAATAATATGCAGTGTCACCTTAAGTCTATTAATCATTTTAGTCCTAACTAATGTAGCACTTCAATAACATGGGACAATAATCAATAATCAATATCACGGTAATCGATGCAATTGGTATAAATAATGATTCAATATTCGATAACAATATTCAATGAACAATATCAATAACACTCAGGCAAGATTCGGTATCAATAGGAACAATGATGAACAATATGCAGTGTCAATGCCGTGTCAATTCTTAAGTCTGTTAATCATTTTAATCCTAACTAATGTAGCACTTCATGCATCCCATTTATTTACCACATGGTTGCTACATACCAACAAGTTACGTTTAGACTTAGTGGTGGATTTTATAGTTCATGTACTCGGGAACGATGTAAACGATTCTCTTCAGAATTCAGTTATTCAGTCATTCATTTATTCAGTGTCAATATCCATGGAAAAATATGTAGTTATCCATTTATTCAGTCATTTCGTCATTTAGTAATTGTAGGAAAACCACGATCTCCCTTCCGAGTACAGTCTCATATATTGTCCACTACTTAAGTCAACCCTTAAACCCCGGCTTGATTAATAATTTTATTAATGCAACAATACAATATAACATGCAAATATGAGACATTAGATGTACAATAGTAACAATAGGGGAACAATGGGATGATAACTTAGATAGGAGAATTAGAATGATGACAATAGGACACTAGGAACATGCAGTGCAACATATACACTTCAATTCATGCAATACAATGATATAGGATAATTAAAATATAAAAAAACTGGAATATGAAATTCTGGACAGCATGAGTAGTCTGTACAAAAATGTAATTTTCCACTGGTACAGAAATCGAAGGCTGAATCCGTCAAAAATTCTAGAAATTAGACTTCCCAAAGAATTCAACGCCAATTTGAAGTTCAAAATCCGATAACAGTAGCTAGGTCAATCACATCATTCTTTACAGATTTTATGTTCAGGCAGAATTTCGTCATCATATTGTTAAAATTTTAGAATCAGCAAAAACTCAATATTAAATTCAGTAAAAATATTTGTTAGGCTTCTAAACATGTTAAGCAACAATTTGGAAATTATCAAAGTAAAATTTAATCATTTGATCAGGCTTTTAATAGTTTAAGCATGCAAAATACAAGAATCTGAAAATCTGGAAATAAAAATACAGCTGTAGTAAAACATGCATAACTTTTGCTACACAACTCAGAATTTAGAAATTCAATATGTTCTAAAAACTAGAAAGATAATGCTACAACTCTTATTCAGAAAGTAATTTATTTTAAGATCATTGACTGAGTCGAAAATAACAGTCAAGATACAGCCAACAAGCAACATACAGGGTGTTAGGTATTTTCATAAAATAAATTAATTAGACATGATGGGTATCAATTCCATTAGTCGATAAATTCCTCAATAAGCATGATGGTCACAATAACATGATAGATAAAAATAAAATCGCATATATACACTAATTTAACATCAATCAAACAACAACGATCAATCAAACATACAACCTAGCAATTCTTTCTACAATAATTTAGTTGTGTGACAATTATGTGAATAACCCTATTCTCAACTCTATTTGAATGCATGAAAGATTCATTCTTTAGAGTCAATAGTGGCACGATGTCAAGAATATTGGGGTTAGCACGTGTAAACCCTCAATAGACCGAACGAAGGATAATCAATACAATGATACGATAACGAATAGGCTCTACTTGCAAGAATTTCAATACAACATAAATTTGATACGATGTTCAATTCAAGGGGACGGTGACTTGCCTTATTGACGGTGAAATTGAATACCAAGAATAACGGGATGAGAATCCCGGAGCAACAAACCCACGAACACACAAATCAGTACGTATATAATATGTGCAATAAAGATCAAGCAAAACAGCAACACACAGCAACATTAAAGACAACAGCAGCAATGTCAGCAATGGCAAGGGGTCTGGCTGCTCGACGTTGACGAAAGAGGAGGAGGGTCGACGGCGGCGAGGCATTGCATTTGGTGGCGTGATGGGGACAGGGCGGCGGTGATGCTGGTGCTGTCGACGAAAGCAAGACAACATCGTCGGGTTTGGCTGCAGTGGGAACAGGGCAATGGAGAGGTCGGAGTTGGGGGTTTGCATTTGGTCGATGAGAAAGGGGAAAAGGGGATCGAGGTCGGGGGAGAAGAGGGAGGTCGTCAACGGGGTGGATCAATGGAATTGGGAGGGGTTGCGAATGAGGAGGGCGACACGACTGGGAAAAGAGGACGACGCGATGGGGGTTTCGATCTGGGGTGTTTGGTCGGAGGTGCATGGAGGAGCGGTCGCCGAAGTTGGCCGGAGAGGTGGTCGGGGGTTTTTGGGCTGATGGGTTGAGAGAGAGGAGAGAGGAAAGAGAAACTTGAGGAGAAAGAAAGAGATGACGGCTACAGATTGTATTTTTGTGTTTTTAGGGTTTGTATTAAGGTTGTATTTATAGAATACAATTAAATTGTTGGGTTATTGGGTTGGGATCCAATAATAGTGGGTTTGGGTTGAGAACAAACTGCAATTGGGTTTTAGGTTTCAATAAGAGATAGGTATGAATACAATTGGGTTCAAATAAAATATCCACAATCCAATAAAATGAAATCCACATGATACATAGCCCAACAAAAGAGAAAATAGTTCATGAATCGAAAACTTAAATCCAATTAGATAAATAAATAATGCAATTGAAAGAATATGAATTGAACTTAAAAATAAGTTAGTATTTATCACGAAATCAGATCAAATAAAATAATTTAATAGATAAATTTTAAATAAAGAATCAAGAAATAACAATTAATGATTATAATCATGATAAAATAAAATTATATAGAAAATTAGTTTAACAATTTTATTGAAATAATCCAATAATAATAATATATTTGATTTGGGCTAAAATATAAATAGTCGATCAATTAGAAATAGGAAGTAAGATTAAAACACACCATTATTCGAAATGAATAAATTTTTGATTAGAAAACATTTTAATAAAAGATTCGAAAAGAATTTAGCACAAAATAAATTTATAAAAATCAAATTATAGAAAATACGTGAAAAATACTTATTGGCGGAAATGGGGGTTACAAGAATGGATGATACGCTTGCATTAAGGAGAGTGAACTTGTCGAAGAGTGGCGCTGGAGGGGGACGATATTGACTTTCGTGGTCTTTCTGTAGCTTCCTAGGTCCTTCCTCGCTTGCTTTCTTTTGTTTGTTCCCAGAAGGTGAATCGTTCTTTCCTTGAGGATACAGAGCTTCCGTAACTCTGATATATATATCACTCCTTTCAGGGAGCTTGGTAAAATCTTTAGGAGGCTTCTTCGCGAGGGAGACCTTCAGGTCTTGGCGGAAGGCGGCAGCCACCACCGATGAGTGTAGGGAATAGATGGACCTTGCTTCGGCTGTGAAACGTTTGACGAAGTCTTTCAGCAGCTCTCTGTCCTTTGCTTTAATTCCAACAAGAAAGTACTTATCTTTTCAACTGTGCGGCTAGTAACGAAGTGCGCTATGAAGAGTTCCCCAAGCTGGTCGAAGGAGAATATTGACTTTGGAATAAGCCGAGAGTACCATTTCTTTGCTGACCCTATAAAGGTTGCAGGCAACATTTGGCACATGAGCGCATCGGTAGCATTATAGACCATCATGAGAGTTTTAAAACTCTTAATATTGTTAGTCAGGTCAGATTCTCTATTGTAAGATTCAAACTGAGGAGCTTTGAAGTTTTTTTTGGAATGGGGGCATCGAGGATGGATTGGCTGAAAGAATGTCGACTAGGGCAGTAAGCCCTGCTAGAGCGGTTCCCTTCATTCTTTATCCGTTCCAGGCGATCCTCTACTTCTCGGATGCGATTAAGGACTTGGTCGTCTTTCCTCTTGGATTTAGTTGGGTCACTGAATTCTTCTTCTCTTGAAGGAGTAGAGTGGTAGCTCCACGAGCGTCGACCGTGATCATGAATGCCTCGGATGGCTCGGAGGATGCCATACTTGAATTTTTCCAGTTCATCCCTAGTGATTGGGGCCTCATTCTCTTTGTTCCTCTGAAGATTCTTTCGACTCTTATGAGTCGGGCTTCTTTTTACAATTCACCCCCTATGAAAGGAGAAGTGTCTTGATCTCAGCCTTCAGGGAGAGTTGCTACTCTGGTTCTCTTGACATTCTGAGTGGAAGGCCTCAGCATGGGTACTCTTTTCATCCAAACAGGCATGTTGATCGGTCCCCTATTGTTTGGCATTGATGATTTGACGGAGATCTCTTGACCCCCAGGTACCTCGCGAGGCCATCGAGTCACTAGCAGCATTATGGGCTGAGACACAGTTGTGCAGATGGTGTTGTTCATGATAGCTTTATCGGAAGCCCCCCTGACACCTCTCCGTTGATAGGAGCTTGAATAGGCTGTTAGGGTGGATCTACCTGATGAGGAGGAATAGGGTCCTCCACGGGAGAAGCTTGTTGACGAAGAGGGTTGGCTAGATGGCTTGAGGCCGCTGCTCTCCCTCTTAACTTCGGTGGCATGATGGTAAGTCTGTTCTTTGATGTATTCTGTGTAGTTTTGGTGTGGGAGCTTATTTTGGCATGATGGTGCCAATTTGTTGTTGCTTATTTTGGTGTGGGAGCAAACAGATATTAAGTTTATATTTTAAAGGAAACTACTAAAGATCTAACCTTTGATCAGCACTGTAAAAAGTGGCTAGAGCTCCTGAGATTGGATCTGGATCGTTGAAAGAGCACCTTGATCCGAATCTGATGGTTGCTGACGTGACCGATGGACCTGCAAAAAGTCGGAAACACTAGGGATGCCCCGAGCGACAGAACCTCCAACGCTCAAGTCAAAACCGGAGAGAGAAAGGGAGTTTGAGAGAGGAATTTTTGATTTATTGATCACTTTCTGACTGAGGGAGGGGGAGGGTATTTATAGGCCTGAGAAACAGTTAGGAGATTGATATGAATTTGTTATCTCATGTTTGAATCTCCTCCTTTAAGAGATTGAATGGGTTATTCTTCTGTTTGGGGATATGAGATTTGACTTACAGCCCTCATGGCTGGGCATCTCTTATAGTGTGCCTAGTTTCAATAGGCTTGAAAGCGACTCATGTCTTGTTAATGAGCCTGAAGAAGACTCGGACCGGTTAAAGAGGCTCATTGCTATTAATCTACCTGTAGAAGCTTTAAGATCTGTGCTGGAATCATACAGCCCTAATTTGTTGCGATTTTTACCATTATCAATGTAGCTTTCCTCTTATGTATATGATTTAATTGTGACAAACTTGGATTTACTTCCTTGTGATAAGATGTTATTGTTTATGGAATAGTAACTCAATGGGATTGGATTTGGGGCTTGATCTCCTTTGTACTCCGTGGCAAAGTAATCGCGTCTTTGTTTAGGTCACTTGGTTTGATTCACATAAAAGTTGATGTTTATACCATGAATATTGGTATTAGTTATGTCTTGAAACTTGAAAAATGTTATTTTATACAATTGATATAGTTAGATAGTGGAAGGAGAGACCATTGAAATCATTCCATTTTTTTGTAGTGTCATTGGATAAAAAGGTCATAGTAGACAAAATAAGAACTTGATAAAGTTGCTATAAAGTATAACATAGTAAAGTAAATTTCTAGTGTGATATGTGGAATATATGCAAGATGGATGGAGTTGAGTAATTCTATCGATCAATCTCACCAAATCAAAATCCGAATATGAAAATTCCTCGAACATTTGTTAGTTGTAAATGAGAAATGGGTAGTTCAATCTTTATATGTCATATACCATTCTATTTGTATATTCATTAATCGACTAACATTTTTAATACAACTTTGCAGTGTCTCCATCGCACTAATGGCATGAATGCGCGGTAATGTAGGTCCCAGTACTAGCCGTTTACGAGTAAGTAGAATGTTTTTGGGTGTTTAAAGAATACGTTTATTTTCATGCATTTAACAAAAAATACATATTTATGCAGGATGATACGAATGAAGGAGCCAGTACTAGTGACCGAGGTCGGGGACCACATGTTAGGTTTCGAGGGTAGTCTCAGATCAAATACACAGTGGAAAATATATATCGAAACCTAACCATGGATCCATGCGAAAACCATAAATCCTGTATAGGAGTTATACCTTGAAGATGGATCTGTTGTCTCGATAGTATGTCGATCACAACATTGCAATATTGCGGTGCCTCTACGGTATCCACACGAGCAGATCAAATTAAGATTTTCCTCACTCCACGGTGCTAACTGCGGGAAGGAGATGTTCCTCATGATCTCTCTCTCACACAATTTCTATGACGGCTAGGGTTTTCTCATGTGTCACTTTTCCACAGATACGTATCGTATATATAGGTGCAGAAAATCAATCCTAAGAGAGTAATGAGGCTGTTGGACTCACAATCTGACCTGGTTCAGATTCGTGTGTGGGTCTTTGAACTTTAGTAAGCCCATTTAATCAAATTAAATGTCCAGTCAATGTCAGGAGTCCAAGTCTTACTTGGATCTCCAATTAAATTCATCTTATGAATTTAAATCCCAATTTTGATCCATTCTAAGTGGGTGACCTTGTAGGTTACCATTACGTTGATAGTAATACTAAAATCATATTCTAGTATTACAAACAGTGAGTGGTATCTAGCAATACATCACTACTACTCAAGTAACGGGAATGTCAGTGATTAGACGTAGCCTATCCGTGACCAATGTTACCATGTAGTCTAGCCCCTTTGTCCAGATATCTTAATTGGCTACAAGTCATAGAGCGTGTCACCCTTGTATAGTTCAATCTTTGGTTTTTGGATGTCTGATCAGACTTACTAAAACAAATGAGCTCAATATCTCATACTGACTCATTTGAGTACGGCCATGCATTTTGTAGTCTCACTCAATCAATGGGCCCATAGATATCGCTCCTGTTATGTAAGAGGGAAAAATCCTATCTAAGTCATTTACATCCCTCCGCATGATTTTTGGTATATCTAATAGTCGATTTTATAATCACCTTATGACAGAAAACGTTTGACGACATTAAAACATATAACTTCTCATGTAGGGAATTATAGTGACTTCAAGTCAATGGACTACATACATCATGGTCACTGTGAGAACCGCTTATGACACTCACGTAACAATCCATGCAACATTCTCATGGTGGGTCAGTCCAGTACATTATTACTCTAATATGTACCCATGTAAAGACTTGATATCTCATATCCATGACTCGTGAGATATGGTCATCAGTCTACACACATACTAGTCTCTATGTATTATTGTTATCCTAATTCACAATAATACTTGACTAGGGACATTTAAGAATAGTGTTCTGATTACAATCAATAGGATCTCACAATCAAGTCATGCACTTGATATTTTATGGTATTGAACCTACTATTCTAAGGGTTTTATTATATTCATTTAATCACAATAAACAGCAGAACAAATGAAATGCCTCATATATGAAATAAACATCATGATACAATGTAAACTAGTAATGTCAATACACAACTGGCCTCTAGGTCACACACCAACACCACAAACTCGCAGTGGACAGCGCCTGAGTAGTACCCACCAAACTTCTACTGGAGGTGGCCTATGTCGTGGAACAACACCTACACATGTAAGAATAGTTGATGTATTTTTTAGTTTTGAATTTGTACATAATAATTCTGTAGCTAAAATAACAATTCTTTCATGTTGGTGTAGGTTGTAGGTAATCCATCTTCCTCATCTACCGACGCTGGCTAGTCATCTTTGTCTTTCATTGCACGTGGAGATCTAGGTCCTGTAGAAACGACATTGCTGACAATGCAACATCAACACCGATCACAATCCATGTGGGATGATGTATCCAAGGAGTGCACTTTCCGTACATAACCTATGTTGCACATGCACGCATGTACACACTGTTTGTTGTCCGCAGTTGGGTTCTAAGGAATAGGGTTGATGGGATGTATCATGCTCTGCTTATAGCTCTTCTTTAGAGATGGCGACCAGAGACACATTTTTTCCATCTACCCGTAGGAGATATGACTGTCACACTTCAGTATATTGCGGTCATCTTAGTCTTCATGTTGATGGACTTGCTATGACTATATGGGCTTCAATAGGGAGAAACTAGTTAAAGATTACCTTGGTGTTGAGCTAGGTGATAAAACTTTTATTGGCCAATTAATTAGGCTCTCCTGGTTGAAGGAAATGTTTGACGACTTCTTGAACGAAGATTCTTCGGAGTTCCACGTTGAGTGTTACACTAGGGCCAACATAATGTCACTGTTTGTCAGTGTTATCTTTCTGAACTCATCTTGCGATACTGTGCCACTAATGTACCTACTGTTGATCGCTGATATTAGGAAAGTCAGCTAGTACAGCTGGGGTAGTGCAGCATTAACTTCATTGTATAGGAGTTTGAGCGGTAGGGCCTTGAATGCAGTTCAGATGATGTGGTCGATGGTAATACTACATGTATGGAGCTGGGAGCATTTACATGTCGGTTAGCCCCGCATAAGCAAGCAATCACAGGGGTGGATGGAAGTCGCAGATGATCAATCCATGTTGGCTCCTATTGGTGTATACTGGGTTGGGGCACACACGTAGAAAGATAACCCACATGATGTGTTGACATACTACAGAGACGAGCTCGATCAATTTCAAGAGGAGTTCGTCAAATGGGAGCCATATACAACCGAGAGACTAAAGATGCTGCAACCTGCCTACACGGCGGCCCCGCAGCAATGGTTGACGAGATCACCGCTAGTCAACTTTCGTGTTGTATAGTTCTATTTCGCGCACCAAGTGCTTTGATAGTTCGGACTCCATCAGAGCATCCTAGTCGGACGATCATATGACACCTATCTGTAGGTGTCAAGGGGATGGGTCGACGCTTGGAATGAGTAACAGTTTAAGCAGGTGGTAGAGCCAACTCCTCCATATGATTCATCGTTACATCATGCTTATATGACTTCGTATCTGTAACGCCTCGATTTCCATACACTGGGAAACCGTGACATAAGCCAGAATCTTTCCTTTAATTAGCCACAATACATAGAAAAACAGGAAAATTTAAAACTTTTTATTCAACACAAATGTATTACAAATCCGAATGTTATAAAACTGCAATACATTACAACGGTGTTACAATAATACCTTTACAAGCCCAAGTGTTACAACTTTCAACAAATTACATCAGAGTACAATGAATACAGAACAATACTTGGTACTTCACTTAGATGCTTTCCAACAAATAAATAAATTACAACAATTGTTATAAATGAAACAATAGTAACCAACATAGATTACAGCGGAAAACTGAAATAAAAATCAACACTTGCTTATCTTGCCTTGAGTCCTCCTGAATCCTGTACCTATACTTCTGCAATCTAGTACCTATTAAAGTGGGGAAGTCAGTACATATACTGACGCTTTAAGGCTGATGACTAGCAGCGATTCTCAACTTTAAGCAAACAGATTGCTGAAAAGAGAAACGTGTATATATAATTGATGTGTCAGTGTATGCTATGACTTAGACTCTAATACACGATTAAATAATGCAAGGATGCACTTATTCTAATGCAAGCAAGACTCTGGAACAGTATGCATCCCATACTACATACGCCCCATATCAAGTCGTTTCTTCATATATAGGGATTTGAACCCGCACCATGAATTCTACTCTTACACTAGACTTGTTTCTGAAGATATGACGTGACTGATGAGGTTGCTCGGAAATGGTCTAATCCCACCATTCGCAGTCATATAGTACTGTCTCCATTTGCCACGATTGCCCGACATACCGGACCTTACTTAAAAATCTGAAGAATCTTTGGAGTTTCCGCAGTGCAGGTTAGCTCGAAGCATCCCCTGTAGCCCCCTAGCTGATAGACCGTAGTCTATGGCTTCTCGCCCTTAGATATAGAACATGACGGAGTTCTGGGGGTCCATCCCCCTGGCTCCGATAGGAATCGCTCTTGCCCTTATCAAGGCACTTCAGAAATTAACATACGAGATATGGATCCCGTACTCCCAACTCGTAAGAAGGCACAAAACGCATCCTTTGACAAGAAGGGTACAACCAATAACACCGCCTAGTGTCGGTCTATAGGACAGGTCGGATCATAAGGTATCACCCTTAACACCAACTCTTTCCCATTGGCGAAAATGATAATAAGTAAAGGTTAAGTAGTAATAGCTATAAGTTACTACCCTAACGATGTCACTAACCCTAAACAATCTGAGGGATGACAACAGTACTATCACAACATGCTAGGTCTTAAGTTAGACTTTGCAAGATAACTCTACTAGGTGCTCAACCTAAACTTACCAGAATCCTTAAGGATCCTGTTCATAGCCTATCGATCCAAGACCCCGGCAATACGAACGTATTTGCATGCTACTACCCCGAACTTGGATTTCTTCTATGCTCCGGTCCGCGACAACCAACTCGATTAAGATCTGACGGTAGACCAGAAGTGACTCGTCCACAGTCCCTTAGGAGTAAAATAAATACACGTCTTGATGGTCGATGGCCCCTAGAGCAATAATATCACCCTAGATGAGCACAACAAAACTGCGTACTAGCTAATAAGCTACATACGAGTAAACAAAACACATACGAGACAACGGGCTACGTATGAAACCAACAACTACATACGAGCCAGGCGAGCTGCGTGTGAGACAAAAACATACATACGAGCCAAATAAGCTGCGTATGAGACTACAACTACATACGAGACAGGTGAGCTGCGTATGAGACAAAAACATACATACGAGCCAAATAAGCTATGTATGAGACCAACAACTACATACGAGCCAGACGAGCTGCGTATGAGCAAAACAACATATAGAAGCAACCATACAGGTATTCTAACTACCTAGAAGCAACAAAACGTGCTTACCAGCAAAACTAGATCTTCTATAATTAGAAACAACAGAAGAATCTTCTAATAGTCTAAAATAGACAAACTACCAAAGAAAAACCCGAAAGCAACATAAAAATCTTTCGACAGCCTAGAAGCAACCAGTGCTATTGTAACCCCTGTTTTCCCATTCCGTATTTTATGTGTATTTTCGGTATTTCAAATTCTTTTTTTTTTGTTGATAAAATGTATTCTTTGATCTCATATTAAAATCTATTTTTAAACAATAGTTTTATTTATAACTTGTTCCCAATGATTATTTTTATACAAATCTTTTTATTATTATTATTATGACCTTGATTATTATTGTTTTTTTTTTGATGAATCGGATAGAGTCTTACGACTCCAGCCATCAAAATATCATATAATGAATCAATAATAAGTAATTTTACAAGACGTAAAACGAATAAACACTCAAAGAATACATCAGCACTACACGAAAAGAAAAGAGACGTTGCAAACGAGAACAACATCAAGACTGGGGAACGCTCGAAGCAGGGACAACACGAAGCAGGCCACCATCCGCGAGGTTCGCCCGATGAAGAAGACTGGAACCCGACACCAGAAGGATGAAAGAAAGGCATCCACCATCGCCCAAGTCCATGATGGCCGCTACACGATAATAAGCCCAAGGACGGAGCAACCAACCAGCTCGTCTCGACTCAGACAGTGACCAAGAAGCGGAATGTAAATCACCAAGTTGTACTATAAAGAGAAGAGAAGCATAACAGGATAAAGAGAAAATAACCCAATAGATAGGTGGTGATGGATCCATAAAAGAACCAGAATCCAAAATAGGTAAATGATAAAGCCTGTGGATGATAAAACCATCCAAAAGGGAGCTCAAAGAAACAGTCAGACCACCGATCAACAGAAATCGGAGCACACACAGCATCGTCCACCAAAAGAACGATAAAAAAATAAGTCTCCAGTAAGCAAACACAATCGGATTCAGGGCAGGCATAAACTAAACATCAAAAAAGCCATCACAGAGCTAACAGCATCATAAACAAAAGTCACCAAGAGATCAGTAGCTAAACACCCAACAACAGATAATAACATAGGTGAGATCCACCCAAAAAGAGATTAGCGGTAATAAAAAGAAAATGTAACTAAACTAGGTAGCTGCTGATACCATCGCAGCACACAAAAAAATTAAAAACCATCAGCCACCAAAAGAAGAAGGGCTATTCAAGAACTACCAGAACAAGCACAAAAGTGCAAAAGCACGGGTGGGTATCACAACTAGATAGTGCTGGTAGCCGCGTCGAGTGCGGAAGAACTTTCCTGCCAAGAACAAATGAAAAAAGAAAGAGCTTGGTTATACAAATAAGCAAAGAAAAGCCATCAAGTTAAAATGCATGAAGAGAACGCAGACAGTGATAAGCATTTTCTAAAATATGAGAAAAAGAAGTGGAAGAGTCCTTGGAATCCAATACCGAAGACCACAGTTTGAATAGAAAAAGAAACTCATCGATCAACGCAGTTAAAGAGGATCTGCGGTTCTGAAATAATCTACTATTCCTCTCCTTCCAAGTAATCCAGATAATGGTATGAACCGATAATGTCCAAGCGTTATGGAATGAAGAATTCGGAGGCTTGATGGACCAAACGGAAGCTAGATCTAGAGGAGTAGAGACTGTGCCCCACGCCAATGTACAAATTTTACCAGAAAGAAATCACCGTGGGGCATTGGATGAAAAGGTGATTAACATCTTCCACGTGCTGATCGCACATAACGCAGAGCTGTCCCCAGGCAAGATTTCTTTTGTTCAGAACTTCGACTGTAAGAAGTTTGTTATTAAAAGCAAGCCAGGAAGTGATCTTGACCTTAAGAGGAGCCCAGGAATCCCAAAAATATTTGGCAAATGTAGATTTTACTCCTCTAGAGTTGAGGAAGCAATAAAAAGATTTAACAGAAAATAAACCATTCGGCGACCAACGCCAGCCAATACCCTCAGATGATCTCCAAGTATAGCTATTGATATAAGAAATGAGGTTATCAAAAACCTCAGTCAACGATGGGGAAAGATCACCCAAGAAAGGAATAAACCAATAGCGAGTGCCGTCAATTAAGGTGAATGAGTCCTCTATAGTAGCCATAGGGTAGGCAGACAGTCGGAAAAGGGAAGGAAAGGCCGTAGCAAGGGAGGTGTTACCAATCCATAGATCAGTCCACAGTTTTGCTCTAGATCCATCATTGCAATAACGGTAGATACCACACTGAAAAGCAGCAGAGGCCTTCCAAATACCCTTCCAAAAAGGTGAGGCAAGGCGAGTAGTCGCCTCAGGAAACTCCCATCAATAATGAGATGCAGAACGATAATTTCTAATGCATCGAACCCAAGGCAAGTGATCAAAATTATGAAGTTTCCATAACCATTTACCTAAGAGAGCAATGTTATGGTGACGAATGTCCAGAACACCAAGACCCCCTTCTTCCTTGGAGGTACAGATCAGTTTCCACTGACACAGGTGGGAGCCTGGTTTAAAGGCTGAAGAGCCATTCCAGAAGAAATTACTACGAATTTGATCAATTCTTTTTATAACCCAAGAAGGTAATAGATAAAAAGACATAAGATAAAGGGGCATGGCTGAAATCACTGAATTAATAAGAGTCAGCCTGCCACCTCTAGACATAAGCTTGGTCGACCAACCGTTGAGCCTGGCCTCCACTCTATCAATAAGAGGGAACCAATCCGATCTATGCAACTTACCCCAGCGAAGGGGAATACCTAAATAGGTGATAGGGAACGACGCGACAGGGCAATTAAAAAAATTGGAGACCTCTTGCTGGCGATTGGGCGTACCCCCCAACCAAAGCACAGATGATTTTTGAAAGTTAATTGATAGGCCGGACGCCATTTCAAAACAGTAAAGGAGTAGTTTAAGATTACGAAGAGAGTGAAGGTTCGGTTTGGTGAAGATAATTGTGTCGTCAGCATATTGGAGGTTGAGCACTCCCTCGAAAACATGGGAACTGCTAAGACCCTCAATCATATTCATGTTCCAAGCATTACGCAGAAGTTTGCTGAAAACATCTGCAACTAGAGAAAAGAGCAACGAAGATAGAGGGTCTCCTTGGCGGAGGCCACATCTGATTTTGAATTCGTGACCTTCCGAGCCATTGATGAATAAGGATGAAGTCCCAGAAAGAAGGCTGGATTTAATCCAAGTAATCCATTTGGGACCAAAACCCCGATGGGAAAGAATATTAAGGAGGAAGTCCCAATTCACATTGTCGTAGGCCTTTTGAAAATCGAGCTTAAGAAGAATACCTTCCGATTGAGTTCTATGACAGTGAGAGATGATCTCCTGGGCAGAAGACACACTGTCAAAAATGAAACGATCTTTGATGAAACCAGATTGGGCTGAGTCAATCAAAGGGGAAATAATTGCGCTCAGTCGCGAGGCAAGGACTTTCATAATGATTTTAAAGGAGGTGTTGATAAGACTAATTGGTCTAAATTCAGAAACAAGGTGTGCCCCCGCTACTTTGGGGATAAGCATGATGTGGGCGTAGTTTATACGATCAAAGGAAAAGTCCCCTTGATGAAGATCTTGAAACATTTTAAGAAGGTCTGCTTTAAGCAGATCCCAGAATTTCTGGAAAAAGAAGGCGGGAAAACCGTCGGGCCCAGGCGCTGAATCACTTTTTAAGGCGAAAACCGCCGCTTTGATCTCATCAAGAGAGAAGGGGGCTTCGAGGGACGAAAGATCGTGATCTTGGATGCCATAAATCTGATCCCAATCGAGCTCGATAGAACGGTGTTTCTGAGTACCTATAAGATTTTTGTAGAAAGAAAGGAACTCCCGATGAATAGATTCATCGAAAGTATGATCCAGCCCCTGAACAGAAATAGAAGAGATACGATTGCATCGTTGTCTATGCGAAGCAAAGTTATGAAAGAAAGCAGTGTTCGCATCCCCCTCCTTAATCCAATTGACCCGAGCTCTTTGAGCCCATTTAATATGGTCTAGATGGAGGATATCTGCGTACTCTTGCTTGCAAGAACGACGTTCCGATCTAAAAGATTCCGATAAGGGGCCCCGTTCTTCCATCTTGTCGATGGAATCAATGGATTGCAAAAGGAATTCTTTGAGGAAATTGGTGTTACGTTGCCTCTCAAAATGCCAGATCTTGCAACCTTGCTTGATGGCGTGTAACTTAAGAAGAATATTGCCCAGCCCGGAAGAACCGGTAACTGAAGCAAGACATTCGGATACTAAGCTAATGAAAAGCTGGTCTTGTAACCAAAATTTTTCAAAACGAAATTTGTACTTGTAATTGAAACCGAAATTGGAATAAAGTACAATCGGAACATGATCGGATGAGGGATTAGGAAGAGCCTGGACGAAAGATTGGTGAAAACGCGCCATCCAGTTCTGCGAGACCAAGAAGCGGTCAAGTTTAGCAAACGTCGGGTGATCGCGTTGGTTGGACCAGGTGAAGGCTCTACCTAAAATCGGTAAATCAGCTAGGTGCTGGTCACGAATGCAATCGTTAAAGAGGGACGATTGGGAGATAGATGAAACAGGATTCGATCTCTCAGAATTAAAACGAGTAACGTTAAAATCCCCACAAATAATACATAGGTCAGAAGAGTATTGCTGTAAAGATTGGAATTCACTCCAAAATAAATGGCGTCTATCTGATGTAGAAGGACCATAAACCGAAATAAAGGTAAGCGAGCAATTGAAGAGGGTCCAATGGAGTTGGACAATCAGAAAAAAGTTCAAACGTTTAACCGAGATAAGAGAGAAAAGAGCCTCCTTGAATCCAAAGATGATCCCTCCTCTGGATCCAATCGCATCCAGGGAAACCCATTTGGTAATCATGGACCCACCTAAGGAGCGATAGATACCAGGGGAAGGGTCATCCAATTTGGACTCTTGGATAGAAATAATGTCGCAACGAGAGGAGGAAATTAAATCGAAGATCGCCCTTTGCTTAGATGGGCAGTGCAGACCTCGGATGTTCCAAGAGACACTAATCATTAAAAAGTCGACGCTCCAGAACTCTAGAATATTCCTGTCTTCTAAGAGAAAGAATGCGAGGAGAGTCCAAGGGGTCAATCAAAAATCCTAGATTTTGAGCTGAGACGGCTAGCTCCGAGTTGGAGAACGAATCAAAAACGGGGGTGTAAATGGAGCCTAGCTGGGGAAAAGGCAACAACGATGAGCGAGCAGACTGGGACTGATGAGAGCTAGTATAGGGCTGGCTGCAAGAAGCAGGCGCAACCGGGGGAAACGATGAGCGACCTTGATTATTATTGTTATTATTATTTTTATTCTTATTATTATTATGTTATGATTTATTATCTTGGCTTGTTAATTTAAAAACCTATTTCTATATATTAATTATATTTGTACTTATCTCAAATAAATCTTATATTTTAATGCAAATTATATTTTTGTGATAAACCCTATTTTATTTTGTTATCTTGACCCTATTGGATTTTAAACCTATAAACCAATATCCCTTTTACTTTAACCCTAATATACCCAACACCCTGTTTATCTCCTAACCCAAAACCCATTTATTAAAACCCAGACCCATCAATTACTTAACCCAATAGCCTGATTACCCAAGCCCAAACCCATTACCCCCATACTGTGTTTCCCCAGACCCGTTATCTCCTAAACCCAGTCACCACCTTAAACCCTAACTTACCTACTTATATTAACCCTGTTAAGTCTCAAACCTGTTCATCTTCCCAAAACTTCTCAGCCACCTCCAACCCATCGTCTCTCCCTGTGCTCCTCGTCTCCTTCCTCGCTCGACCTCTGAGCGTGCCGCACCCCTTCATCTCCTACTCAGCCGCCTTCATCCTGTGTAAACCCTTGCACCATCTCCTCCTTTACCTTATCCCCTCATCCCATCACTGCTCCTGCTCAACTCCAACGCACCACAGCCTTCAGCGACTCCGCGATGCCTCCCCAACCTCAGCGCTGCCTAGACTTCGACGCCGGTGCCAGCCCCCGCCCAGTGCAGCCTCCCTGCAGCGCTAACCTGCCTCTCCCCCGTGCGTCCCAGCCATCTGCTGCAATCCCCTACCGTCCACTGCGCTGCTGTTTCTTTCCGATGACAGCAACCAGTATCCCCTGGCCGGTGTGTTCCACCAGTCCCCGCCATCTACCAGAGCCAGTGCAGCCACTTTACTGAGTTGTTGTTATTTAGAGTCTTGGTCTCTTTGATTGTGAGCCATCCGTTGGATTCTTGATCATGTGAGTTTTGATCAAGTGGATTCGAGCCGTTGATCCCTTGATCATCTTGATCATGGAGGGTTTGATCATCTTTGTTTGGAGCCATTTGTTTGGATCGTGATCTCATCCATCATCTTGATGATCACTTTGATTGTGGGTCGTCGGATCTTCATGATCTCTCATCTTAATCTTCTTGATCATGTGGGTTTTGAAGGTTTGAATTTGGACCGTTTATCATCTTTGATTATGGACCGTTGGATTGCTTCATCATCATCTTGGAGTTCTTTGATCACTTTGATTGGTGGCCGCTCGATCGTCGATCTGATCCGATTATCATCATCATCATCAGGATACTGATCACATCTTGATCTTGATCTTGATCTTCGATCAGAGTCGTTCGGTCTGATCTGATCACCTTGATCTCTTGATCTCATGATCTCAGCCGTCCGATTGTGTTCGTGGGTTTTGCTCGCTTTTGGTTTGTGTGGTTCGTTTTGAGTTCGTTTGGTTGTGTTCGTGCCCGGGAATTCATTCCCGTTATTCTTGCTTTTGCTTTATCGGTTTTAACGTCTTTCAGGCAAGTTACTTGTACTCAAATTCCTTTGTATGATACAAATCAAAAATACCGCTTGTAGTGTAGTTGGGTTCTAGAGACAGTTGTGTGCGAAACCCCTTGTTGATATTGTCTCTATAGTGCTTTGACCATAGTTGACTCACGACACAAAATTGACATGAAATAATTTAGGTTTTGCCCGTTCTTGATTTGATCATGTATGTGGGATTTTGGGAGAATTCGGGTATTTGTTGAGATCCATGTGATAGACTTGTTTTAGATATGTTAATTACCCTATTTCATGATGTCTGGACACTTGGTGGACTCGATTTCATGTTTGGTGGTGTTTGGATTAGATTTCGTTGGATCTATGTTGATTTTGGTTTTTGAGGAAATTTTGTCTTGATCAGTAATTTAGACCATATTAAGGTCAGTATCTTAATTTCAGAATAAAACATGAGTTTTAGAGAAAATTTTCTGCTTTCCAACCCCTCTGACCTTACTCGATTTCGTTTTCGTGTGTGTGAGTTATGACTGTTTTACTATAGAGGTGTAGATCATTTCCAGATTTCGTTTTTCGATGATTTTGATGACTAAATAATTTTGATACATGTGTTACACATATTATTTTGATCTGAAACTTTGGTCAATTTTTTCTATATCTACTTAGGGATTACCCAGAATTTTGGTGGATTTTATTGATGAGTTTTATATGCCGTTTCATGCTCGTTTATGAAAACTATACTTGCTGTATTTTTCTTGCTATTCTGTAAAGAATCGTATTTTCACCCCGATTCCTTTTACTGTATGAAAAATGTTTGTGAAATATGAAAGTTAGTATATTTTGTCTATTTTCTTCTCCCTTTGGCGGATTTGGATTCGTTTCATGGTTTGCGATATATTTCAGTTTTCGTATAACAGTGTTGGGAATTCCAGATTTGCCAAACTATCGTTTCTTGATATTTTCTGATTTTTGATGACGGATCTAATTTTACTGGAAAATTATGAAACTTTATATTCTAATACTAGACATATAGGGGAATACCCCAGATTTTTGGTGGATTTATTTAATGTGTTTTCATGCTGTTTTCCTGCTCCTGAATACGTTTTCCTGATTTCTAGCTGAACTTAAATTCTGAATTCAAACCAGTTTTGAGTTATGTTGTTGTGAAATACTATATGACTTATTTATACTCGCTGGATTCGGTTGGAAGTCTACTTTTTAGACGTTTCGACAGATTCAGATTTGCATGTTTGTAACACTGGAAATTGTTGTTTTTCTACAGTATGGTCTTGCTGTCCTGAACTTGAGATTTGTTTATTTTATTCTTTTATGAGATATCTTGCACTCGTACATGTTTACCTTGCAACTTGAACTTGCCACATGATCATGCCATGTTATTCTTGATATATTTTGCACATATACATGCTTGTTTGACATTAATAATAAATAATCAAGTCGGAGTTTAAGGGACAGATCTAATAGTGGATAATTCAGAAACGTGTACTTGGAAGGGGATCCACTGATCCTACGTGATTACTTGAGACATGATACTTGACACGTGATTACTTGACACTTGCATGCAAGACATGATACTTGCCACTTGCACAACTTGGCACGTGATTACATGATACATGATACTTGGAGCTTGGAGCTCGATTACTTGACTTGTCCCTGAGTACACTGCCCTCTATGGTCCACTGTGAAATCTAAAGTGAAACTGTTTGTTGTAGCAACCATATAAGGTAGGCTGCATGAAGTGCAACCTAGATAGTAATAACTACAAGACTTGATACATGATAACTGAACATGATACTTGAACATGATACATGCTTGCATGACACTTGACTACATGATACATGAGACTTGATACATGATACTTGGTGCATGTTTACATGATACTTGATTACTTGACACTTGATTCATGCTATTTACACTTGTTCACTTTGCCATATTAGTTGTTTATTTTGACATCATGCTTATCCCATGCTATTAGTTAGTTTCCCCATGTACTTGTATCCTGCATTACAAGTGGCCCGTAACTTGCAACTGACGGATACTTATTTTCTCTTTTCCTCTTTCCTGCAATTGTTAAATTGCAGATTTTGGAGAACAGGTTCCAGACGGTATTGGTGACATGAAGTATTAGTGCTGGATTTATTATTATTTCTTGTAGCTTGCTTGAACAATATTGTATTTGATTACTTGGATTTAATCTTGTATTTGGGCAATGTGACCCAGGATATTTGTTTTATTCAGATCATGACTATTTAAGATTTATATATTTGGTTTCAAGTATTCTTGTTGATATTTTGGTTCATATGTGCAAGTTGGTTGATACTTTTGCTTCCGACTCTGATGATTCTTGTGAATATTGTAAAGATTCTTGAACAGCTTATAGATGATGAAAATCATTCGCTTGGCTTTTATCGCATATCCGTATTCCGTATTCTCTTTTGGGAAGCGGGGCATGACAGCTATCATCGAAATTCGACAAAATTAGACTTCCAGAAAGGTAAGAATATCTCCTACAACTTCCTAGTTGAACACTTTCCCAAATTCCGCAAGGAATTCAAAATCTGGTCCGTTAAACACACACAAACAGTTAACTAATCTGCAGAATTTCAACAAAAAACTGAAACTTCTATAGCTTGTAACTTTTGCTATACTTGTCAAAATTTAACCAAATTATACTTTCTGGAAAGGTGGGAACATATACTACAACTCTCTAGTTGAACATTTTTTCATATTCCTTATGGAACTCAATCCACCATCCTTTGAACACACGCAAAAATTAACCAACAGCAGATTTCTTAACAAAAAGCTGAAACTTTGAAACTTTTGCTCTACTTGTCAGAAGCTAACAAAATCGGCCATTTTGGAAAGGGGAGAACATCTACTACAACTCTCTAGTTGAACACTTTCCCAAATTCAGTAAGTAAAAAGGAACAAAACATCAAGCAATTAAAACAACGAGTTCTCAGCCCAAGGCTGACTGATGTCGTTTGTAAAAGTCACACCCCGAATTCTAATTACAACTGAATTCGAGTTCCACATGATCTTTTCATTTCACTTCGTACAATTTTACAAGGAAATAAAACTTTACTTTACATCAGAGTTACATCTACATTTAAACCTTAAAAACAGCAGAAGCAATGTTACAATTATTACATGAATGAAGTACAATAACACTTGAATAATCTTTAAGCATCAATTCCTCTTTAGTCTTTTTCATGTACTTTTATCTTGCATAAGAATTGTAGGCACGTCAGTTCATTCAACTGACGAAATATTATACACGGTTATTCTCTCTATGTCGGAAACAGTATAACGATTCTCAAAACTTAAATAATCACAAACTTGTTCACAAACAAAGCTAAAGGGGTTATCCTATTGATGTCGTGTTGTGAATGTGCACTTAGTTCTTAATGCAATTATTTATGTTATATGACACTAATGCGCACTTGTTCGGATTCTATGCATCCCATACTACATAGGTCCGAGGGCAAGTCCTTAATCGTTCTTCATCTTGTAGGGTTCAATCCCTCGTTATGACTTAATCTACTTCTGTAACTACGGTAAGTATCCTAGATGTTCTACGCACTACGAACTCATGTCTAAGCGCCCTGGAGAGAATCCCAACGCACTGACACATGACTCATCATGCAGGCATCCTGTAGTAATTCACCTCTTACCATAGACATGACACCACTCGCAGTCGCTAAACACCCCACGAGCGTCGCCACCTGGACGGTACTTTGGAGCAGTATCCACGTCCTATTCATGACTCATCATGGGACATTCTATGGATACTCTCACGCCACCAATCCAATGGCCTTCATACTCAATGTTTTTCTCTTACTTTCATCACATCTTCACTATGTAACTTGTCCTTAAATTAATTGAATCATGAACAAAATCAATTCCTTAGGGTTAGCACTCCCACTATTCCGGTCTTATTCATTTATTTCACATTGACCCAAACTTGGTCTTTTCATTTCATATATCATCTTAATATTTGTTTCATTTGCCGGTGAGGCTTAACTACACCCTAGTTCTTAATTTCACTCATAATAATAACGTCGAGTTTTCATACTCATAAAGCCTTTTTCATGATTAATCATAATTCACATTTCATGTTCATAGTATTCATGTATTCATATTCGCATTTCTTCATAACTCATCATGTCAATTAATTCAATTTCATACACAATATCCCGCATAAACAATTTAATTCAATCCTTCTAACATATCACAATTAATAGTTCATATCTCCCACATAATGCTCTTAATCTCTTTTTATCAATACCAAATTCACAATCACAATTTCATTTGATTTCACAAATTCATACTAAATTTTATCTTTACAAAAATCTCATTTTAAACTCCCAAAATAATCCTTTTTTTTTCTTTCATCAAAAGAGACAATTTAATTTAATAATTAAACACAAGTTCATTCTTGAAATTTAGTCTCAAATTCTCTGTTACTTTTCATCAAAAGTCATATAAATTTATTTCATGAAGACTAAATAATTTAAAGTAATTTCCCACATTTTTCCCAATTTATAACTCATTCTTTTTATAACCCAATTTCATTAATACACTCTTAAAAAAAACGTTTTTCAAAGTCAAAGCCCACACCCAGCCTCGAACCCACAACCAGCACCCCAAAGACAGCGCCCAAGACCGCTGCACCAACCCGCTAGAGCGATAGAGAATGGGTTTTAATTCTTTTATATTCAGTCTCAGCAATTTGGAGTTTTTTTTTTTCAAAATAAAAACAAAGTACCCCTACTCAAGATCGAACCCGAGACCAGAGACCAGGCCCCCCTCGCTACTGTAGCGACTGGGACCAACCTGACCAACTGGTCTAAGTGACCATATCATTTCAAAGTGAATTAGAATCCTTTTGATCTGATTTTCTGTTCATTACTAGTTTTCAAAATTCCCAAAAAACGTTTTAAATTCTTTTTCTTCTCTTTTTGAACTCAAAATTTCCAGAATGTAAATTATATGAAAATACAGTAAACCAGTATTTTTATAGTCATTATTTGCTTTATAAAAACATATATTTGAGTCATATTTTGTGTTTTATGCCCATAATTTCGACATTGAGAACACTTTCCATTTCTACATAATTTATAAATTTAGTTTCCCAAAATTTACTTTATGTCTCTATTTAATACTTCATTAACCCATTACCATGATTAGAGCACTAGATCATGTTCTAATTCTACAAGATGTATTTAGTCAATCTGTGTCTCATAAGTACAGATTTGTTTCACATAGCACAATTTGTAAACATAAAGCATGATGATAAGATAGATTCTAGCATTTCAATTTCGCATCTTTATCCATTAACAATCATCTTAACAATCATTCTTTAAACTATTATTTTATCTCTGATCAACCAACCATGGGACTACAATTTATCAATTTCTTCTCAACTATTTTATCAAACATCCCTAACATGGCATCTATATCTAGAAGCATGAGAAACACCCACATATTGGAGAAAACGAATTGAAAGCTCCTAGAATGCAAGAAAAGTGGCTTTCTCCTCCTAGATTGTGTAGTGAATTGTCTACTCCTCCTTGTGTTTGATGGACCCGAACTCCTTGCTTCCTTGGATAGTTGGCCGGCCTCCTCTTGTTGGAACACACACAAAAGTTTCACCCTCTAATCTTTTACTCACTATTTCTACTCAATCTTTTCTCTCTCTTATTTTTTCCTTTAATAAAAATTTAGTGCACTAATGAGAAGAATAGCTAGGGGTATTTATATATATTTAGGATAAGAATAGAAGGATAGGATTCAATCAAGGAGTTAGAGATTAAGGACCAAGATGAATTGGGAAGTTGTAGTAACTTCCATGATCACATAACCACTCCCCTCAACTACATCCACTCACCCTTTCTCTATGCTGAAAAGCGGCCACATCTAGGGTGTGCATTGCACACTAGTGTGTGCACGTGCCCCTTCTAGTACCCTCCTATTAAAAGTTGTACAAATTTAATTAATCAATTGTCCACTAATTGTGTCTACATGACAAGTTGTGACAATTAAAAGATTAATTAAGTTGTGGGTTTCAAAAATAGTGGGTTTTAGGCTCATGGGCTATTTAATAAAATATTTAATTTATTAGGGTGGGCTTAAAAATATGAAAACAAGTTTAGGCTTTATAAAATAGGTTTTTTAGAAAAATAAAGAGAAAGAAAGAAATAATTGTCCATGTTATAAAAGATAATTTTATAATAAAATACGCATTAAAAATTTGTACGTGCACAACACGTAAAAATCAACATTTCTCATTAAATGAAAAATTCAGGATATTACAATAACTCCTACTCCGCTTGTCGGAATCTAACCAAATCATACAATTTAGAAAGGTGGGAATATATACTACACTCTCTAGTTGAACACTTTTCCAGATTCCTTATGGAATTCAATCCACCGTCCTTTGAACACACGAAAAAACAACAAAAGACAGCCAAAAGCTACAACAAAGCTGAAACTTGCAAAGGTCGCAACTCCTACTCCGCTTATCGGAATCTAACCAAATAGGACATTTTGGAAAGGTGAGAGACTCTACTACAACTTTCTAGTTTATCACTTTTCCAGATTCAATCAATAAGAGGTGTAAAAACTTCAAGCAAACAAACCAGCAACATTCAGCCAAAGCTGGCTGCTGTGTTTTTGTAACGGTCATTATGTTTACACCACTTATCGGAATCTAACCAAATAGGACATTTTGGAAAGGTGAGAGACTCTACTACAACTCTCTAGTTTATCACTTTTCCAGATTTAATCAATAAGAAGTGTAAAAACTTCAAGCAAACAAACCAGCAACATTCAGCCAAAGCTGACTACTGTGTTTTTGTAACGGTCATAACTTTTGCACCACTTATCGGAATCTAACCAAATAGGATATTTTGGAAAGGTGAGTGAATCTACTACAACTCTCTAGTTTATCACTTTTCCAGATTCAATTAATAATAGGTGTAAAAACTCCAAGCAAACAAACCAGCAACATTCAGCCAAAGCTGGCTGCTGTGTTTTTGTAACGGTCATAACTTTTGCACCACTTATTGAAATCTAACCAAACAAGGCAATTTAGAAAGTTGAGATTCTCTACTACAACTCTCTAGTTGAATACTTTCCCAAATTCAGTAAGTAGGACACACAAAAACATTAAAGAATTAAGACAGCAAGCCTCTAGTGAAAATCTGTCTGCGGTGTTTTGTAAAAGGCATAACTTCTACTCCGCTTATCGAAATCTAACCAAATAGAGCAATTTGGAAAGGTGAGACTCTCTAATACAAATCTCTAGTTGAACACTTTCCCAAGTTCGATAAGTAAGACACACAAAAACATTAAAGAATCAAGACCGCAAGCTTCCAGTCAAAATATGGCTGTTGTGTTTTGTAAATGGCATAACTTCTACTCCGCTTATCGGAATCTAACCAAATAGGGCACATTGGAAAGGTGAGAGTCTCTAATAAAACTCTCTAGTTGAACATTTCTCCGAATTCCATAAGGAACCCCAAGTTCCAGCCCCTCGAACACACTACAAAACTAACCCAAAACAGCAAGTCGCTGTTTTGGCTTGAACCTTCACTATTTTGGGAAAAACGGTTGTTTAGCCTATCAAATTAACCCCAAAAAATCAACAAAAAATTGAGCATGGTAACAACACATAAGAGAACCCCTAAAATTAATTTGGGGTCAAAACTCCACTTTTAACATAGTTAAATAAATCTAACCCTAGAATTACAAAAATCGAATCTTTATGGTTCTATTTTGTATTTTACCACTTAAATCTTTATGTGACATTTATTATAGTCCATAAAAATAATTATGCACATGATTTTAGTCCAAACAACATACAACAATAATCAAAACAAACAAACAAACAAACAAACATAGAAGTTGAGAACCCTCACCCTTAAATCAGTTGGAAGGACTTGCTTTGCTCTTCTCCTCCTTGTTCTTGCTCCTCCTCTCAAGAACACTCATGAAGAACCCATGAAATCCTAACCCCTCTTTTTATTTTGATCTCTCTTTTCTTTTCTTTTCTTCTCAATTTTTTTCTAACATAAAAACAAGTAAAAAAAGGGAAAGAATGAGATGAGAACACACAAAAATGGAGGGTTTTTTTGCCCTTTGAGGGTTTGGCCAGCATTGGGTGTGTGTGTGTAGGTGGGTGGGGGGGGGGGGGGGAGATGGGTATGTGGATGTGGAAGAAGCCACTTGTCACAATTGTCATGGTTAGAACAATTGGAATTTAGTTTGCAAATAAATATTGCAATCACACCCTAACTCATCTCTAACCCTTCATCTCGTCATGATGGATCAAAAATAAAATATATTTTCTCAAAATCACATACTACACGATTTCGTACAAAAGTACGAAACCGATACAATTCAAATACGTACATATATCCATCTATACAGATAATTTTTATTAGTTAAAACAAATCAATCTGTACAAAAATAATTTAATTCCAAGAAATAAAAATAAAATAATTTTATTACCGGCTCAGAAGATTCTAGTACCGGTTTGGTACAAAACAGACGTATACAGACTTGTATATATATATAGATAATGTTTATTAACAAAATTGGGTAATATCCACAAAAAATATTTCATTTCTGAACATAATAATAAAATAATAATTTTTAATATCTTCCTGGGATTTTTCATATATTTTCTCAAAAATGCATTTTACAAGATTTTGTACAAGTGCACAAAACTGGTACAATACATATATATACTTACTAGTATATATATCCAGATAATGATTATTAATAAAAACTAAGTAATTTCCATAAAAATATTTTAATTTTAAAAATAATAATTATACAAATATAATATCTGACCGGGATATTACAGTATCGGAGGATGACACGGTTGTATATTGCTCCTTTCCATTCTTACCCGTAGGGGTCCAGCTACCGTTTCCCAGGAGAGAGACGGAACCAGCTCCCGAGTATTTCTCTTTGCAGCCCATGTATCAACTGAGGGAGTCGACGTCTTGATCCATCGTAATAAAGAATATTTGGCTCTTCATTTCAAATATCTATCTTTAATTTTTCATTTACTATTTGATTCAAAATTATTATATCATACTGAATTTTATGATACATTACCAATTTGATACAGATTGACGAAGTATGGGATTACAAGGAAATACACTCTTGCCCTATCGAGTAATGTGACCGATGCAGTCAAGGATTTCGCACGATAGATTCTTAAACCGTTCAGGTCGTAGATTGAACCAACAGGTTGGTGAGGGAGCCAGACTCGATGCTATGTTGACCGTTTCGGTGCAACAAATTGGCAGACGCAAAAAAGGTTGTCAGAAAACCCCCCAAGTCGCGGGCACATACAGAGGAGAAACAGCTAGAAAAGGAGCCAGAAGAAGAGGAGGAGCAACATCAACCATAACATAAGCAAGAAATTGACGAGCATGTCCTCATCTCCCAGTTAACACAAATATCTCCATCAATGCCACATCGGAAGAGGAAGAAGACGAAATTATATACCCCGGGTTGATTTTGTTATATGTTTGACTTTTTTCTGTGTATATATTGTGTGATATCTTGTTTAATTTTTTCTTTGTGTAAAAGTCTGAAGAACATGGTGCATCTCGTGCTTAGTTGTGGTTGATGTTTAGTGGATGTTTGAGTAGTTATAGTAGTTTGATTTGATGGAGTAGTTTATGTTTAGTTGTGGTGTATATGTTTGATTGAAGATGCATGAGATATTATGTTTGAGTTGTTTTTTGGGTTGAAAATGTTACATTTATATGTATAAGTTAGAGGCAGTCACTTGTGTATGTGTGATGTGTATGTTTGAGCTCGCTGCAACTCTTTTTGGTTTGTAAACAGGGAAACAGTGAGATTTGAAATATGAAGAATTAGTTTTTACACTGAGGCCGCAGTTGGGAACTACGGCCTAGGTACAATCTAGGCCATAATTGAGGACTACGCCCTCTCTTCATCATTTTTCTTGCTCAACTCTTTGCTCTTTGTCACTCTCTGTCTTAAAGATTTCATTCATAGTCGTTATTGGATACGGCGGCCTATGCTACATATAGGCGGCAGTGTGCGATTGCGGCCACAATTCAATTTTTTTTTTTACAATGAAGGCCGTTGTTGGGAACAATGGCCTGTGCATAACGACTGCAGCCTCTCTTTTATCATTTTTCTTGTCCAACTCTTTGCTCTCTGTGACTCGTTGTATCAAAGATTTCATTCACAGTTGCTATTGGATACTACGGCCTAGGCTACATCTAGGCCATAGTATGATATAGCGGCCCCAATTCAAAAAGAAAGTTACAGAGAATGTCGCAATTGGGAAGTGCGACATCTTAATGTGTAGGCTGCAGTTCCCAATTGCGGCCTACACTATACTTTCAGTTTGTCTCTCTGAGTCAGAAAGCCAAGTTAGAGAGGACAAAATTCTCCAAACCAAACTGTGACTTCATTTGCACAGAAGCCGATGTTCCCAAGTGCGACTTCAGTTATGAACAATGATATCTGAAAATCAGATATCACTTTTTTCTTGTTTACAACTCAAAAAAATGACAAATAACTTTCTTAACATCACAATTCTTCACAATATTATCACATTATCTCAGATTCTCACAATATCACAAAGTCAACCCAATAAACCAATATCACAATATCATAATGGACACCAAAATATCACAATGTATCACAAATTTTCACAATATTTGCACAATATCAAAACTTTTCACAATATCACAAAGTCGACCCAATATCACAAGATCGCAATCGACACCAAAATATCACAATATATCACAATATATCACAAATTTTCTTTATGGATAACATCTTCACCGTAAGCTGAAGATCATCCTTATGAATGTACAATTCATCTGCGTCGGATGAGTCACACGACTCTAATTGTAACTGATGCAACCTTACAATGTTAACCCAGTCAATCGATTTAAACACAGGTACAACTACACTCATGAATTGATTCATGGGGAGCGCATCATTTTGCAAGTGCTCAAGTCATTAACATTGTTACCTAGATGCTCATCTTCTTCATCTTCTTCATCTTCTAATAATTTATTGTTAATATTAGCATGATTGAATGATTGAATAATATTTTCATTATCAACAAGATGACGTATCAAACTAGAAGGACGTGGTGGCAATTCATATTTCGTGGGATCTGGTCGTGTTGGAATTGTGAACATGTCTTCTTGAGGAGGCTTCAATCTTGCATGTGATTCAGGAGTTGGATTGAGATATCTCAAAGTCGGCACTTCACTTACGGGGCTTGAAATATGAATTACATGAAATATGCTATTTCTTCTTTTCCAACTACATAGCGAGCATGGATTTTAACACTCCATTCACATATATCCCAGTTTGTAATTTCATAGACCTTCTATACTAGTTCTTGCTTTGTAATATTACGAGGAGCTCAAATTATTTCTGATTCAACATCACTATAACAAGGTCCTAGTATGGGTTTGGAATTATTTCTCCCTCATAATAGCTTTGGGTATGGAATTATTTCGGTTCAACACCACTACTAAGGGCCCAGACGTAGGCCGCATTCGTTATTTGCCTCAGTATAAGAGAGGTCGCAGATGGCTACTGCAGCCTAAGTTTGACACATTTTAACTTAGTAATTTCTGTCTAAGTCTCGAAGTTTTTCTAACCCAAATATGAAATGAATTGAGGCCGGTGTCGGAAAAAAAGTTTGTGAAGTAGTCCCCAACTACAGCTTATGTTGACATGTCTAAAAGTGACTTACCCATGATATTAGTTTGGGAATTAGGTTTGTTGGGAAAATAGTTTCGAAAAAATGGGTTAGCCTGGGAAAATATTCTTAAAATCCCTCCCAACCCGACGCATAGGATTTCTTTCCGCATTAACACAAAAAACAGACACACACTTAACGACTGAAGCATCAGCAAATTCGCAGCCTTATCATCTCTTCCTCTTCCTCTTCCTAATGCAACAAGAGTTACCATTCCTCCTCAACAGTCACCAACAAATCGATCAATCGGGACGATGGCTAGAACCCTCAAATCCATCCTCCGTTCCTTACCAATTTCCAGATCAAACTGTAGCCATGTCAGCAGATCCAAGTCAACCGAGGCCGCAGCCGTCGCCAAAGAATATGAACAGTATCGCAAATCACTTTATGGAGAGGTCACCTACAAGGCTGTCCTTGTTGATGCCGTCGGAACCCTAGTCGTTCCTTCTCAGCCCATGGCTCAGGTTTGGAACTTTGATTGTTTTTTTTTTTGTTTTTTTTCCTTTTCCTTTCTTTTCTTGATTTTGAGAGTGGTTTTTTTTTATGAGTGTTTTTTTGTTTTTGTTTTTGTTTTTGCAATTATGAAGATTTACAGGGAGGTTGGGGAGAAATACGGGGTGAAGTATTCGGAGAAGGAGATTTTGAGTCGGTACCGGTGGGCGTACGAGCAGCCCTGGGGGAGATCGCGCCTCAGGTTTCTCTCTCTTCTGGCTTGATAATGATTGTTGTCAATTAGTCATGTCAAAGCGAATCACGAGAGATTCGTATATTCCTGCATCTTATCTTTGAATTGGACTTGCAATTGGTTAATGATTATTTCACAAAGAAAGGAAGAATATATGTAGAAATAAATGTTTCTTAATGTGAAATTTCTCAAGGGTCCAGCATATGAAAATCTTCTTAGCACATCAAATTTACAGATTTCTTGATAAACTATTTTCAGGTGACTTCTGTTCTGAAATTATTAATGCTTACCCTTGTAATGATCATGGACTTTATGTTGTCTGGTATTATTATATTTAATGCTCCACATGGTTTTGAGATGACAACTCTAAACTTAGTGTTCAGAGATGTTTCTGATGTTAGCTTTCTTCGTCACCGACAACTGTCACCGTCACCGGACAGTTAATTTTTCTTTTAAGTATCTGAGGATTAAATCAATTTATAAATTTTGTGAATATACTTCCTGCATAAGTTCAATCTTCATTCCAATGAAGTCGTTTTAGGTTTTAAACGGAACACCCAGAAAAGAATATTGGATGCACTTTGTCCTCTGTAAGCCTGTTTACTGCATATAGATACTTGCATCCGTCCACCATTTACATTGAAGGATGGAAAAGTGGAAACATGTAGAATATTATGTGAATCATAGTAACTCTTCTTCATAAATGTCTTTTATTTGAGTATTCAAAAGTCAAGTTGTTATTCATTCATAATTTTTTTTTAATTTGTAGAGGCAACTTTTAGTATTTAGCTGTGTTTAGGGCTTGACAAGTAATCCTGATCTTTACCGGCAAGATTTTCTGTTATTTTCGTATCTTTCAGCATTACTCAGCTTTGGGTCTTGGCGTAAGCCTAAGACAATAGATATAGCAAAATTCTCCTTTCTTATGATTAGCAAAACTTTAAAGGTAGCTTGTTGGTTACACAAGTCTAAACAGCGAATTGTTTCTTTCTACCAGTTGACTAGCCTACTCTGTTCTCTTTCATGATTCAAGGATCTAATTTCTCAGTAATTTACGGGGACTTGGTAATTTCAAGGCTGACTTTGTTTGGCTGTTGTAAATTATTATCAGTGTTGTTGCCGCTGAATTCTGGTGTGCGGGCAATAGATGAGATTTGTAGGTTCGTGAGGAACTCGAACAAGTGGAACTATTCTTCTTCCTTGTTGACTGGTTGATTCCTTGGTGCTCCCTTGAACCTGCACAAACGTTCGAGACACTGGGATGGATCCCGGCGACGAACCCTCTGACGCTCAAGTCAATACACAGAAAAAGTGAAGAGAAAGAGCTCAAGTGTGCAAACAGTGATCACCTCTGACAGTAGGAGATAGGGGGTTTTTATAGTCGCCAAGGAGATCTCTTTCAGGATAAGAGTGAATCCCTACTTTCCGGTGTGGCAGGATAAGGGTGGTTATAACCACCTCCTCAAGATCAGGGGGAACTAGGATTTTCTTGAATCCTGTTGAGTTGGCCCCTAACGGGTTGAGACCCGAACGGATCCGTTCATGGGTTAGCGGGTCCAAGAGGAGGGACCTAACTCCCAATTCGAACCCGTCTGTAGGTGAAATGACTATCTTGGCCTTGGGACTTTAAGATTCGTGTCCATTTTGAATAGTTCCGATTCAACCTGATTTTTAGCCACATCATGAGCCCCCCACTCCTAAAGTATGTGTGTTACGGCCTTTGGGGTGTAGTTTTGTTGTTTCGATGGCGTATAGGGCTTTGTCGGAGTTCTCAACGGATGTTCGAATCTCGTCTGAGGGATAATGGTGCTTTTCTGAGCTGGTAGTGTGCCCAAGCTTGCTCTCAGGTCCTTCTGAATTTTTTGGTGATTTTTTCCAATTTTATATTATTTTTTTGAATCACTTATTCAATTTTGCAAAGCGATGATTTGTTCTTCGAGAGCGTTAATTAATTATTCTAACCAACAATTATTCACTCAGGGGCTCAAAAATGTTCTCCCGAATTTATAATTATTTTCTTGAATTTTTAATTATTTTCCCCGTATTTTAAATCATTTTTTCGCAATTTTTTGAATAAATAATTTGAATTAATAAATAAAATATAATTTTAAATACCAATTATGACGTGGCGAAATCTCGACCGTCCATCACCCTTTGGCACGAAATTCTGAGCGATCTGACGGCTCGAGTAGCTCGGAAGTATTTTCTCCTCGTGTTGGGGTTAGTGCCACGGTGGATCGGTGGCTACACACTGAGGGACGTGGCTTCATCTGGAGCGTCCATCTGCTTCGGTATGGATTTTGGAGGGATCGGACGGTCGGTAAGATGCGTGGGAATTTTTTCTCCACATGACGCGCTCGGTGTCGCGGTGGATCAGTGACCATACACTGGGGGACGTGGCTTCATCTGGAGCGTCCATTTGCTTCGGCGCTGATTTTGAGGGGATCGGACGGTCGGTAAGACGCGTGGGGATTTTTCCTCCCATGACGTGCTCGGTGCCGCGGTGGATCGATGACCATACACCAGGGGTCGTGGCTTCATCTGGAGCATCCATTTGCTTCGGCACGGATTTTGAGGGGATCGGACGGTCGGTAAGACGCATGAGGATTTTTTCTCCACATGACGCGCTCGGTGTCGCGGTGGATCGGTGACCATACACCGGGGGACGTGGCTTCGTCTGGAGCCTCCATTTACTTCGGTATGGATTTTGAAGGGATCGGATGGTCGGTAAGACGCGTGGGGATTTTTTCTCCACATGACGCGCTCGGTGGGAGTTTTTTCTCCACATGACGCGCTCCGTGCCGCGGTGGATCGGTGTATGATTACCGAGGGACGTGGCTTCCTCTGGGTTGTCTGATGAGAATCTGATGCAAATCACGACAAAAACGGCGTGGATCTCGAGAATAAAATGACTTTTGTCGACATGGCGATATTTGGGTCGTCTGATCGGGGATCAGGTGCGAATCACGAGGAGAAACTAGTTTTTCTCCAATACGCCGCTAGGTGCCACAGTGGATCGGTATTTGGTCACCGAGGAACGTGGCTTCATCTGGGCCGCTCAATCCCTGTTGGGTGCGAAAATTGAGGCGTCTGATCAGTTCGTAGTTTCTAGGGCGTCGCATGAGATTCCACCCTTTGGCCTTCCGTCGTTATGCCTTCTTGGGCTTTTGCCATTTGCTTGGCCCACCCGCTTCAGAAGCCCATGCGGCCTCGCTCTCAGCACTATAAGTCTACCCTTCTTCTCTCACTTTTTTTTCACTCTTCATTTCTCCACTTTTTACTCTTTTGAAGTTTTTTACTCCCAAGCGGCGCTACTAGCAGAGGTCTTTGCTCTCGAGCGGTGCTGTTAACCGTCGCGGCCAGGCTACTTGGTTTTCCGGCAAGATATTCCAACCGTAGTTGTCATATCACGGTAAGTTATCCCCTCTTTCATAGTTTAGCAAAATGTCTAGGGTATCTTGAGGAGTGAGACCTCTACCTTGGAGCGTGAAGAGGAGCAGCCCCTAGCTCCGGTTCAGAGTGCGGATAAGGGGAAGTCGGTGGTTAGACCGGTGAAGTCGGTGACCATAGTAGAACCAGAGCGTAGGGCCGGGGCATTGGGTTGGCTCCCGGGCCCCTTGTCGAACCTCGGAGGAGTGAGGCAGTATTCTCCTGAGCTTCTAGCGAAGGTGGTACATGGGAGGTCCGCCTCCTACGAAAAGGGCAGGGCGAGGGAGGTCACCGAGGTTGATGACATCCCCTCGATGCTAACGGAGAAGGACCTGGTCCGGATCCGAAGGAGTTTTCAGATCCCGAAGGGATTTGTGCTCCTTCTTCCGGGCCCAGGTATCCGAACTTGCACACCAATGTTTCCTGACACGTGCATCTTTCCCTTCGACGCCTTCTTCGCTGGGTTGCGTCTACCCATTCACCCGTTCATCGCGGAGGTTCTACAGTTCTACGGGCTGAGTCCGGTACAGTATATGCCGAACATGTGTCGACATGTCACCGGCTTCATCCTCCAGTGCTAGGCGATAGGCGTCGCGCCCCAACGCATCATTCTCTGGGGTATGTACTGAATCTATCGAAAGAGCATAACCGAATACTGGTATTATCTGTCGCCGAAGAGGGGGGTGAAATTGATCGAGAACCCGGAGTCTATCAAATTTTGGAAGGAGAAATACTTCCTTGTTCGAGGCGAAGCTTCGTGGACGATCCCGACCATGTGGAGAGAGGAGGTGCCGAAGTGGGCAAAGATCGACCCGGTCTTGACTCCGGAGGAAGAAGACACCGTGGCCAAACTTATGGCTCGGGAGCCACTTGGGTGGAAGGAGGTAACCGAGGAAGTCCTCTATGGTGGGGGTCTCACTCCGATCGACCCTAGTATGTTTCGCCTTTAGAATTTTGCCTTTGCTTTCTTGTTTAAGTCTTAACTTTTTTCGTAAACTAATACTTGTCTTTTTTCTTCTACAGAGACTCCAGGCATGGATTTCAAAGCAATGCTCTCGGACCGAACCGGGGTGGCATACAAAGCCCCTGACAGCAAGAAAAGGAAGATAACTTCTTTGGGCCTTTCTTCCGCGAAAGTGCCCAAGGCCTCGGTGGTAGTGGCACCGAGTGTCGACGCGACCCCGATCATCATTCTTGACCCGGAGCCGCAGGCCCCTATCACTACCCCCGCCGCGACCACCGAAGGGATCTCCTTCGATCAGGTCTTGGCACTCGAAGCTCCCCCTCTGACCGCGGCGGCGGAGAGCATACTGACCGAGGAGCACAAGAGGCTGTTTGTCCCCGACTGGCGAGTCATGAGGCACGATGGCTTCCTCGGGGATGCCATCAGTTGCATGCAGGCGATTTGGCACCTGCCGACCCCTAAGGACTGGGCTACACTAAAGGCGGGAACGGTTGGCGACGACGCCCTCGAGATTGCCAAGGCCTCGATGACGGTAAGTTGACTCCGACCCACCTCTCTTTGACCCCGGCCCTTTTGTTTCTTTCTGAGTGCTTGCATGGTTTTGCACTTCGCGCAGATGACTTGCCACTTTAGCAATATGCTGGAGCAAATCACCGAGCAGGAGAGGGAGTTGAAGATGTCGAGCGACAATGACCGCACCGAACGAGCCAAGGTCGTAAAGATGTTCGAGGCGCAGAGGCGTTTGGTCGAGTCGCAAGCGGTGGATATCCAAGCTCTCAAGGCCGCCCTCGCCGCTGTGAAGGAACAGCTCGCCTCGGAGAAGGATACGGTGGATAAGGCAGAAGAGCTGGTTGCCAAAGAGGGAGGCGGCAGCAAAGGCTGCCGAGGATGCGGCCCGGGAGAGGGAGGCAGCGGTGCAGGTGGCTTCGGAGGTCGTCCGAGAGGAGGCGAAGGCTCACATGCGAACCAACATGGAGCAGTCCTATGTGAGGGCCCTGAAGCACGTAGCTGTTCGTGTCCCCGGGTTCGACGGTGCGGGGTACAGCCTCTACGACCCCCTTGAAGACGATGCTGTCCCTACCACTGAGGGGTCGGCGGAGGCCGAAGAAGAAGAAGAAGAAGAAGAAGAAGAAGAAGAAGAGGGCGGGGGTGACGCCGCTGCTAAGGTGCCTCCCACTGAGGTGGCCCCCTGATCCCCATTGTTCTTCGTTTTTTGTTTTGTTCTTTTATTTTCGCAAGTAAGCCTTGTAGCGGATTGGCCACCGCCTAATGTATTAGTAAACGTCTTTGAATGAATAAGAAGACTTTTTTTTGCTAAGTGTTGGAGTACTTTGTCTATGAGTCGCCTTGTAGCTTGAATATATTCTTTTGCGGACTTGCTTCTTGACCTTAAAAGATTTTACTTCTCTTGTTCCATCCAGGATCGCATCGTGGCTCGTCTTCGTACTGAACTCAGGGTTGCCAAGATAGGACTTTTGCGAAGTCAAGAGCTACTTCGTAAAGTGGAGTCTGAGCTTAGTTATTTGAGGTCGATCCTTGCTCGTCGCAACATAGAGGTGAAACAGTTAGAAGAGGGGCGTCATGAGGTGGAGCCTGAAGGCGAGGAAACGGGTACGTCGATGGCTGTTAACCTCGGCTTGAGACTCTCACATCTTTGCCGCTCTCTATGTCAGACCGCTGTGGAGAGGGACGGAACTGGAGAAGGTGGTTGTTGAAAAGAGCATGGAGGTCGTCCATTTACAGCGGACAATCTCTGATACCTTTCGTGGGGCAGGGTCAATGCGGCTGCCATGCCTGGAGATAAATGTCTCAGACATCTCGCTCAGGGAACGGATTGTCGAGCTAGAGAAGGAAAATGCTCGCTTGCAACAACTATCTAAGAGAAGCAATGCCAGGACCACTCCCCTTACCCCGAAGGGGCATGTTCAAGGAATTTCGTTCCGTGGACCTACGCTTCGCTCATCCCTGGTACCTGGAAGTCCCAGAGAAGCGCAAAGTGGCGTGGCCGCTTCGTCGAGCGGAACATCTGTTGGGGCCACCATTAGGTCGGGGCCAGACGATACTTCTCGATTCGCTAGCCTGGGGACGTCCGCGGAGGTGGGGCGACAAAAACACGGTATTCATCGTCCTCGTGAGTCGCTCAAGAGAAGCATTCCCATCCCCCGAAGATGCTAGGGATAAGTCTGGTAGTTTTGTGTTGCCTTGCTTGAATTTTGGCCTTTGATAGGAGTTGTCTTCTTTTTGTACAGCATGTGTGTCGAAGGATACTTGTAATCACAATTTTGATCAAATAATATAAGACTTCTTCTGAGTGCTTGCTGCCTCGTTTATGCTTTGTAAGTATTCCAAAAGTTGTGGGAGCTATTCCAAATGGCGAGCCACTTCATTCTCACTTGCAAGCAAGTTTTAAGCGGAATCGAGCCAAGTGTCGAACTCCGAACTCGTCGTTTAAAGAGAATCAACGGTTGTGGGAGCAATTCCGAATGGTGATCCGCTTCGTATTCGCTTATAAGCAAGTAGTTAAGGCGGAGTCGTACCAAGTGTTGGACTCCGAACTCGTCGTTTAAAGAGAGAATCAACGGTTGTGGGAGCAATTTCGAATGGCGAACCGCTTCGTACTCACTTATAAGCAAGTATTTAAAGCGGAGTCGAACCAAGTGTTGGACTCCGAACTCGTCGTTTAAAGAGAGAATCAATGGTTGTGGGAGCAATTCCAACTGGCGAACCGCTTTGTTCTCACTTATAAGCAAGTATTTAAAGCGGAATCGAGACAAGTGTTGGACTCCGAACTCGTTGTTTTAATGAAACAATTTTGGTAAGTAGAGTTAGACTATTCAGAAGATAGAAAAGTTGTGGGGAAAGATTTCTTTTTATTGCAAACCACTGGGCGGCCGCTTCTAAGTTGCGAGCCGCCTTTACATTGTGACAAAGGGAAAATACAAGTAGGGAGTTTGGATATGTTTTCTGGAGCTCTCTTGCGGGAAGTTACTTGGAGCGGTGTTTAGACACCCTCTTGGTACTTCATCAAGTGCTTCGCGTTCCATGTCCTTGGTATCTTCCTGCCCCCCGGGTCTTCGAGTTGATATGCGCCCAGACATTTAACTCTGGAGATCTTATATGGTCATTCCCAATTGGGTGCCAGCTTGCCTTTCTTGCTTGGGTCAGAAATTGACAACTTTCGCAGCACTAAGTTCCCCTCCTTTAGGTTGGTGGGTCATACCTTCTTGTTGTAAGCTTGAGTAATCCTACGACGGTAGGTCTCTTGGCGGATTGCGGCTCTCTCACGGACCTCGTCTATGAGGTCTAGGCAGTTGCGACGCTGGTTTGCGTTCTGTGCTTCACTGTAAGCTATGAGTTGAGGCGAAGGTAGACCTACCTTCAAAGGGATGAGAGCTTCGGATCCGCACGTGAGGTTGAAAGGGGACTCCCCCGTTGGAGCTCTTTTGGTGGTGCAATAGTTCCAAAGCACATTGGGGAGTTGTTCGACCCATAGCCCCTTAGTGGACTTGTCAAGCCTCTTCTTCAAGCCAGAGAGGAATTTGTCGGTTCGCGTTTTCCGCTTGGCCATTGGACTGGGGGTGTGCCACTGAAGAGAACCGCTGCTGAATCCCAAGGTCGGTGCAAAAGTCGCGAAGGTTGCTCCCGTGAATTGGGTTCCGTTGTCGGTTATAAGGACGCGAGGTACCCCGAACCGACAAACGATGTTCTTCCAAAAAAACTTCTGCACCTTGTGCTCAGTGATTGTTGAAAGAGGTTCAACCTCTATCCATTTTGAGAAGTAGTCTATTGCTACCACGAGGAACTTCAGCTGGCCAGGTGCTGGAGGGAAGGGTCCGAGCAAATCCATCCCCTACATTGCGAAGGGGATTGGACTCGCCAAGGAAGCAAGTTGTGCTTGGGGCAGGCGACGGATTGGGGCGAACTTCTGGTAGGAGTTACACTGGCGGACGTACTCCTCGGAGTCACTTAGTAGTGTGGGCCAGAAGTAGCCGTAGTTCAAGAGCTTCCGGGCGAGGGATCTCGCTCCCAAGTGCGCGCCACATAGACCATCATGGGCTTCCTTTAGGGCGTAGAGTGCTTCCTTCGGGGAGAGGCACCTCAGATAGGGCCGACCATCGATCTGGGTGTAGGAGCGTTTGTACATGACCCCGTCTAGGAGTATGTACCGCTCTGCTCGTGTCCGGACCCTCCTTGCTTCTTTCGGATCTTTGGGAAGGACTCCATCTTGGAGGTACTCGAGGAAGGGTTTCATCCAGTTTTTCCCAAGTGTTAGAGGGTAGGCTTCCATTGGCTCCACGCCATCTTCATCAATGCTTGGTTTGAGAAGGACCTTTATTAAGACGGTCCGTTCTAGACCCTAGAGAGACGAGGAGGCGAGCTTAGAGAGGGCATCTGCTTGCATGTTTTCCTTTCTGGGAACCCGCTGGAGTTGAACAGCTTCGAATAGTGCTAGAAGCTCCCTCACCTTTGCCAAGTACCTGGCCATACGGTCCGACCCTCGCCTCGTACTCCCCGGACACCTGGTTGACTACTAACTGGGAGTCGCTGAAGACCCTTACTGCGCTTGGCGCCTGCCTTGCGAGCCATGCAGAGTCCCGCTATGAGGGCCTCATATTCCGCCTCATTGTTGGATGCCGGGAAGTTTAGGCAGGAGGGAGTACTGGAGGACGAAAGCGTCAGGGCCAGTTAGAATAACGCCAGCCCCGCTCCCATCGGCGCAAGAGGACCCTTTCCACATAAACGGTCCAGACGAAGGGGTCGGCACACGACTCGCGTGAGTCGGGGATGGTGTTCTCCACGATGAACTCGACCAGAGCTTGGGCCTTTATTGCCGTTCTGGGCTGGTAGTTGATGTCATGCTGACTCAGCTCAATGGACCACTTCATGAGCCGTCCGAAAGTCTCGGGCTTGTGGAGAATCTGTTTCAGCGGTTGGTCGGTAAGGACGACCACCGAGTGGGATTGGAAGTAGGGGCGGAGCTTTTGGGCCGCCATGACCAGGGCAAGAGCCATCTTCTCCAGCTTCGAATAATGGAGTTCGGCATCGCGGAGCACCTTACTCACGTAATAGATGAGTTTCTGCGTCTTCTCGTCTTCCCTTACCAGGACCGCGCTGAGCGTCTGCTCCGAAGCTACGAGATAGAGGTAGAGGACCTCCTCAGGTGCTGGCTTGCTCAGGAGCGGGGGTTGGCCAAATATTCCTTGAGCTTGTCAAAGGACTCCTGTTGCTGCTGGCCCAACTCGAAGCCCTTAGCCCCCTTGAAGGCCTTGAAGAAGGGGAGACACTTCTTCCCGGACTTGGAGAGTAATCACCCAATCGCGGCGAGGCGCCCCATGGGCCTCTGTACTTCTTTGACGTTGGAGGGGGGAGCCATTTTTAGAATGGCTTGGATCTTTTCGGGGTTGGCTTCGATGCCTCTCTGGCTGACCATAAACTCCAGGAATTTGCTCGATGAGACACCGAAAGCACACTTGTTCGGGTTTAGCCTCACATTGTGCCTCATGAGCACTCCGAAGGCTTCTTGAAGGTCGATGGTGTGCTCCTGCCCGCGGGTGCTCTTGACCAGCATGTTGTCGATGTAGATCTCCATGTTTCGGCCAATCTGGTCCTTCGGGCACGCCTTGTTGAGATTGGTGAAGTCAATCATATTCTCCAACTCCACTTGGCCTTCTTGACCATCACCACATTGGAGAGCCACTCAGGGTAGTTTACCTCCTGAATAAAGCGGGCGTTGAGGAGTTTCTCAACCTCCGCCTTGATCGCCTGTTGCCTCTCGGGGGCAAACTTCTGCCTCTTCTGTTGGACAGGCTTGACCCCAGGGGTGACGCTCAGACGGTGCATTGAGAGCTCCTCTGAGATCCTGGGCATGTCTGCCGCAGTCCAGGCGAAGGTCGCGGTTCTTCCGTATGCACCGGGAGATATCTTGCTTAATGGAGGGAGAGAGAGCTTTGCTGACGCGGAACGTCTTGGTGGTGTCTTCTTCGGAGAATGCCACTTCCTCCAATTCGTCTATGGGCCCGAAAATAGCCTGGCCGCCTTCCTGAGGTAGTTCGAGCGCTTCCAATGAGAGGACCGGACCCCCCATCGAGATCATATAGCACATCCGAGCCGCTTCTTGGCTTCCCTTTACTTTTTCCACTCCTGAGGGAGTGGGGAACTTCATCTTTATGTGGTAAGCTGAAGGGATGGCTTGAAGCGCGGCCAAACCCGGTCTACCCAGGATAACATTATAGGCGGTCTTGACGTCGGCCACTATGAAGTCTATTGGCTCCGTGCGAGTTACCGGAGCCTTTTCAGCTGTTACGTCGAGGGTTATAATTCCCTCAATCGTAACCGGGACCCAGTAAACTCGTGGAGAGTGTAGCCTGCGGGCTTGAGCCGATCCCTCGACAGCGGGAGGCCTTTGAAGGCCTTCAAGAAAAGGATGTTGACGGAGCTGCCGTTGTCTACCAGGACCTGACGAACTTCGAAGTTTGCCATTCGGAGATTGGTGACGAGGGCATCGCAGTGGGGTGTGCGAACGCCCTCCAGGTCCCTATCGGAGAATGTCACTGAGACTCCGAGGCCTTTTGGGGGAGGATGGCTCTGTACGGAGTTATAACCTCCCTTACGAAGTTTTTTCGGGAGGAGTTGGAATCTTCCCCCATTGGGCCTCCGTGTATCAGGTGCAAGATGCCCTCTACTTCGGCCTCCGGAGTCTCCATGCACTGCTCATTTCGCCTGTTAGCCCCCCTAGGTGGCGGGGGCGGATCGGCTCGGTCCCTCCTTACGAACCGGGTGAGCTGTCCTCTCTGGATGAGAGCCTCAATCTCATCTTTGAGGGCGCGACATTCGTCTGTGTCGTACCCGTGGTCCCGATGGAAACGACACCACTTACTCCGGTCCCTCTTCTTTTTCGGAGTATTCATCTTTGGGGGAGGCGGTAGGAGGCCATCGTTCCCGATCTCCATGAGGATGGCAGATACACTCGCGTTAAGCGGAGTGAACTTCTCGAACTGAGGAGGAGGATGCCGCTGACCCCATTGTCTTTTTGGAGCTTCTTAGCTCCTTCTGCACCCTTCCGCTTGTTCGCGGAAGACAAGGCCTCGAAGGTGGGGCGGTGGATAGCTTCTTCCGCTCGGATGTACTTCTCGCTCCGAAGTAAGAGCTCTGAGAAGTCCCGAGGGGGCTTCTTGGCGAGGGACGCCATGAGGTCAGCATTGAGGACGTTGGACTGGAAGGCGACGGTGGCGACCGAGGATTGCAAGGAAGCAATGGACCTGGTTTCAACAGTGAAGCGCTTGACATAGTCCCTCAGTCGTTCGCCCTTCTTTTGACTGAAGAACAATAGGGAGTCGCTTGTCTTCTCGGCGCGGCGACTGCTCACGAAATGCATGAGGAAAAGACCTTCGAACTGGTCGAAGAAGAAGATAGATGCTGGTGCCAGTCGAGAGTACCACTCCTGGGTCGGCCCCTTAAGTGTGGCCGGGAAGAACTTGCAAAGGAGGGCGTCGGATGCATGGTGGATCATCATTAGAATTTTGAAACTCTCAATGTGATCTGTGGGGTCCGACTCCCCGGTGTAGGACTTGAAATGTGGAGGCTTGAAGTTGTCCAGAACTAGGGCCTCCATGATGGCGCGGGAGAATGGGGGCCTGCTTGGGCGGAGGTCCCTGGCCTGTCGTTCTTCGTCTTGGTCGAGCTGACCGAGGTGCCTCTCCATCTCGTGGAGACGGCGATAGACCGAGTCTTTCCTTCGGTCGTATCTTGCTGAGTCCCGAGACTCATCCTCATGCCGAGGAGGGCTGGGGCTGTGACGGCGATGGCTCTGAGTAGGAGGTGGGCTGATGGAATGACGGGGGTGACTCGGAGTAGGCCGCGGACTCTGGAAGCGACGGTGATGGTCGGGAGAAGGGCGGCAATGGCTCGAAGCCAGTTTGGGACTTCGGGAGCGACGAGGATGGTGAGGAGCTGGTTGAGGACTACGAGAGTAGCGATGATGGTGAGGAGCTGGCGGAGGGCTGGGAGCCCGATGGCCATTGTTGGGGACAGCATTGAGCGCCCGGAGGACTGCCTCCTGGAACTGCTGAAATTCCCCCCCCCGTAACAGGGGCCTCCTGCTCCTGCTGAGCTCGAGGGGCAGGACGGCCTGTCGGGGAGTGGCGCCGTCTTGGGCGACACTGGGGCGACTCCTTCTGCCTCCTGGGAGAGTGGGACCTCCCTCGGTCGGATCGGCACGGCGACCGGCGGGGATTCGCATCATGGGTCCACCTCTCATCCAGATGGGCACGAAGGTCGGGTCCACGCTCGGTCTGCCGATTGTTAAGCACATGCCGCAGATCTTTGGGAGTGGGAGGAGTATAGGAAGCCATAGAGTCTGTGTCGGCATTGTGGATGGAAACTCGAAGCTGATGCACAGGTTGCTTGCGGCGGCTTCGTTGAGAGGGTTCCCCCACGGCGATCTGGGGTCCCCGAGGCTGCTGAATGGACTGCGGAGCCTGGGGATCGAGCTGCAAGGTTGGTTGGTTGGGATGAGGGAGATCCCCCTGCGAAGGAGGAGGAGGAGGATGAGAAGAGGTTGTTCTTCGATTGGAGTTTGCGGGTCTCTTCTTGGGAGGCATTGCTGAGAGTGGCTTTGGTGGAAGGAGGAAGGTTGGGTTGCTTGTCGAGTGAGTTTCCCACAGACAGCCGCTGAATTCTGGTGTGGGGGCAATAGATGAGATTTGTAGGTTCGTGAGGAACTCGAACAGGCGGAACCCTTCTTCTTCCTTGTTGACTGGTTGGCTCCTTGGTGCTCTTTTGAACCTGCACAAACGTTCGAGACACCGGGATGGATTCCGGCGACGAAAAAGTGAAGAGAAAGAGCTCAAGTGTGCAAAGAGTGATCATCTCTGACAGTAGGAGGTAAGGGGGTTTTTATAGTCGCCAAGGGGATCTCTTTCAGGATAAGAGTGAATCCCTACTTCCTGGTGTGGCAGGATAATGGTGGTTATAACCACCTCCTCAAGATCGGGAGGAGTCGGGATTTCCTCGAATCCTGTTGAGTTGGCCCCCAACAGGGTTGAGACCCGAACGGATCAGTTCATGGGTTAGCGGGTCCAAGAGGAGGGACCCGATTCCCAATTCGGACCCATCTGTAGGGTGAAATGACCATCTTGCTCCTGGGACTTTAAGATTTGTGTCCATTTTGAATAGTTCCGATTCAACCCGATTTTTAGCCATATCAAGTGTATTTTGAGGAACCTTTCATATGTGGAGACACATTCTGTTGGCAACCGTTTCCTGATGGGAATGGTCCAGAGGATTGATAGTCATGATTTTTGCAGTTTTAGTTATATTTGTTGAATTTTTTGTTTTGACTATTCATTTATGTTTAGGATTGCTTGAAAGCAGGGAACCACCTAAAATTTGCGATGTTGACCAGTAAGACAAATGGATTGAAAATGTCTTTCTACTTTCTATTTAGTGGTTTCTGTTTTAGGGTTCGTCTTAAATTAGATTATCATTTGAATTTCCATGGTGATTTTGTAGTTGTCTTGGTGTTATTTATGTTGGTTTGGGTAATTTGCTTGGTAGTTTCTTTGTTCTTGCTGTATGTAATTGAACATATTTTTAAGGGTAGTGATTGTTTTTTGTTAAGTTCATCTGGTAATTCTAGTAATGTGGATGCAAATATTTGGCATTCTAGACTGGGTCATATTGGATTTTAGTCTTATCGAAATATCTCGGTAATTTTCATATTTGCATGTCAGTTCTGCAACATCTGTCTGTTTGAAACCATGTCTTGGTTACTGAATGTATCATACATGATACATCCCACATTTCAAGATCTTACCACCTTTATCACCTTGTTTGCAATAAAGGTTCGTTTCTTTCGCATTGAATATTTGAGATGCTAAGTTTCCTGATATGGATAAAGAGACAAAATAAGGATGTGTGATCTTGAAATTTTGGAATGCAGCACTAGTAGAAATGCTAACAAATTGTATGGCGTAAATATAAAATAAATTTTTTATTATTTAAGGAATTCAACATGCTTAATCAAAATTTAAAAAATACAATAGTTCAATATCCAATTCCATATTCCAAAAATGATCGCCAATTAATGGTAGGATTTAATAAGCTCATCATTCATAATAATTAGAATTATACTGCATCAACTCAGTAAGTTATCATGCATAATAGGATTGTATGGTAAAATACAATTTGGAAATAACAATATGGTTGAAACAATATATCAAGTATACGGCAAGGATATATTAGAAAGTACTAAATATGCTTTGCTATTATGTATGTCCTTTTTAATTGTATTCTTAATTTGATTATTTAGTTTTTCTTTTTTATATCTTGGAACTGAGGTGTGCTTTTCTTGCTGATGTTTTGGGATTGCATGTCTAGTGTCATACTTCAGATTTTAGCATTCAATTTATAGGGAGTTGAGGTTAGGTTGAGTAATAGTCTTTGGACTCGTATCAACTCCTTCATGAGTCTTGTACTCCATACTGATCCTTATACACTTGGAATAGGGCTTCCTGAAGTTTCGTTAAATAAAATTGATTTGGGTGCAATTCTAGTTCGAACTTATGTTCTTTTGAACAACTCCCATCAATTTTCTTAGAATAAGGCCAACCTTAAATAAATGCTGCACGCGAGTTTAATAAGATCATGAACCTGTTGCTTATGCACTAATTTAACTTGTTAGTCTTAAATGCATGTTTGACAAATCTAAAGATGTAATATATGTGCTTTTTGGGTACATTATGTTCGTAGGACATGCCTAAAAAGTGGATCCAGAACATATCTGCCTAGTATTGTGTTGGGGAATTCTATGTGATGTGTATCCAAGAGATATCTCTGTCCTGTTTTATATTCTTGATGTGCAGCGACAGAGCCTGAATTTTCTTGGTTTGGGCATGCTATTCAGCTAATATCTGCAAGAATTTTGATTTTGGAAATAACAGCATGAATTAATCTTTTGGTTTGAAAAAAGTTTTAACTGTTATTTTCTCAATCCTAGACTAAAAAAACTAACATTACTCAATTTTTGATTCAACCTGATATGTACACAGTTTTCTGTAACTTAAGTGTAGTAGTAAATCATGAAGTCAGTTCAGTGGCACCTACAAATATGTCTAGAGAACATATTTAACTACGGGGTAAATGAACCAATCCTTTGAAAATTAAAAATTTACGATTTCAAAGGTATAATTTATTATGTCAACCTTTTTTCCATTTTTTGCCAAATATTGTGTAGAAATTTCTAAATAAGCTCTTGTATCTTATATTATCATATTGGCGTTTCTCCCTATTAATTGATAGTATAGAGACACAAAAGAATTCTTTATTGGATACATTTAACTGAATACAATGCATCCTATATATAGGAGAGTGCAAAGAGTAATCTAAATCTAATTCCGATGTGGGACTAAACCAAGACTACTTTAATAGTCCTTGTTCAGATGTCAGCTTATATGCTGAACTCGGATGGTATACTAAAGGCCAACCAGTTGGCAGAAATGTTGGGACCAAGCTGTTACTTCTAAAAAACATACTCTCTCCGTTTCACTTAAAGTGATATTCAGGAGTTTTGCACACAGATTAGGGAAAGATGAGATAAACATTTGTTTCCCTCTACACCCTTATTAATAAGTCTCCATAATTTAATTACTAATTCTTTTTCCAATACAGATTCTGATTTCAAGAAATTGTAATTAATGTTTTCTCAATACAAATGGTGAGTTGGCATTAAATTTTTGGAGAAAATAAAATCTAGAAAGTTGAAACTACAATTTTCTAAGAATATTTGATAGGATTAAGACGAGTAATTAAGATAAAATTTCAACATAAATAAGGGTTTTCTTGAAAAAAAGGGAAAAAATTGGATAATATCACTTAAAGTGAAACAAGAAAAAAACCCTAAATATCACTTAAAGTGAAACGGAGGGAGTATGATATATTTACTGGAAATCGGGCATCATTCAGCCTTGAATCTGTAATATTGGCCAACACATCAGCCATGTTAGCAACATTTTATACTTTGATTAGGAGGAAAACCATATCTACAAAGAGTATTTGTATATTAGCATGTAATATACGAGACAGAGCTTGGATATGTTTTATGAGTGAACTGGTTGGGTGATTTAGTGGAGACGACTTACCAAACCATGGTAACAGATAGGAAGATGGGGCAATGCCGGTTGTCAGTAAAATCGGATGAAGTGAGACATGGAAAGAGCATTCATGAAAGTTTTTCTGAGATTAGATGTTCAGCTTGAATTCATGATTTGCTGTTTATTGATATTAGGGGATGTAAATAAAAAGTGTATACAGAGCCATATTCGATCTAATATCCCAAAAAAGTAAATTTTGTTAACCACGTCAATATTCAAGGAAAAATTTTCATTTAAGATAACAACTGAATCCAATTGCAGTATAATTTCCAAATTTGAGTTGCAAACTGCACCAATGCTGGAAGAGAGCTGAGGAATTTAGGCATGCAATCTATTACTTACCACCAAGATTCCGTGTTTTATGTGATATACTAGTAGTTAGTATTATGGTCAAACTTACATGGAAATTTGTCCTGGTGTACAAAGAAAATCTGTTATGCTATTTGTGAAAATCCTTGCCACTATGCTAAACTTCGAAGTTGTAGAAGGGTTGAGAAAAATTGCACTTGTATTCTAACACGCCCCCTTAGGTCGAGAGCCCATTTTTTTAATGGGCAAAAGAAACGAGATAAATGTCCAACAAATTGTGGGCCGAGACCTGCACTATACGCAGCGGTATTTTTTAAAAAATCCGCATTTAAACTGCGTAGCCGGTGGGATTCGAACCTGGGTTGCTCTGATACCATGTGAAAATCCCTGCCACTATCACTATGCTAAAACATCGAAGTTGTAGAAGGGTTGAGAGAAATTGCACTTGTATTCTAACACTATTAACTTATAATAATAATAATCAGTTAGCAAGAATAAAGCTTCGAATAATAATAGTGTAATCTTAATTTGGGAACTCAACTTTTCATGTGAGAATATTTTATAGTGATGAATTACAGTATACTCTCAATGTTTTACTGTTGTAATATGTTTATATTGTTATATATACCGTGCACCTGTGTGTGTGCACCTGCATGTATGTATAGAAATATATGTATGTAAAATTTTATCATATTATACTGTTAAATGTAATAAATAGGAGTCCAGAAATGTGATACCAAATTCACCCATGTTGAAGTTAGAAATCTTGTTGTACTTCGGACAAGGTCACCAAGAACAACACTTTCTTTCTAGGAATGAAAATGGGAATGTGGATCTCAGCTTGTCCTAAAACCGCTAGGGGTGGGCTTTTTGGGTCACTTTATTAGAATGATATACAGAGTACAAAATGATTCTTGTTTGTTGCAAAGGAGTTTTGGATATAGATTACAACGACAAGAAAGCCTCCATCCCAAATTTCTAGGGTTGGCTAGAGTTTTGCCATATAGATTATATTATAATATTTATAGAATGATGTAGTTTAATTATATGAAATAAGATCAATGTGCCTCTTGTTAGTAATTAATAAACTTGTAATATTTGTAGTGAATTCCATAATCTTTCTTTACTATTAACTAAACATTAATAATAAATGCAACACAAGTTGCAAATGTTCACAAGAGCTTCTCTCGAAGAATTGCTACAGATTCAGAACGTTCATTTACCGTCCAAAATTGCTAATGGACCATGTTATGCAACTGTGTTTTCCAATTTGCAGATTGCAAAGGGGTTTAGGTTTTTTGGTAACATCGGGAAATATCTATGTCCCTATCATGTTGAATTATGATCTTGATGCAAACTTAACTCTAAGTAGAGAATTTTCAAGAATATTAAAAGATTAAGTTTACCAACATGTAATGCCGATTAAGTTACTAATTGGTTTGATGGATTTTTAAGAATTGAAATAAGTTTAACTAGCTCAATTAAATATTCACGCCTAACAATCAACAATTATACTTAATCGTTCTTGGCATGTAAGATATGCAATAAAGATTCATACTCTAATTAGCAAGTAGAAGCACACATACTAAATAGTTGTGGACGACAGTTTATTTAGATACTATTTTAGAGATGATATGTGGTACCATAAACAACGGAGAATGGAAAGAAGTTACCAAGTTTCGAAGACTGTGTCGCAATGGTGAGGAAGTGCCGACGGCTTGGGGTTGGGCTGATGACAGTTGGGATGCTGCGGGGAGGGGGGATCGAGTTGCTGTCCCGTTGGTCTTCGGTGGTGGGTCGGCACAAGCAAGTGGCGGTGGGTGCGGGATTTGGGAGCAAGAGGAGCCGTCGAGGTTGGGGAGAGGTGGAGATGATGATGACGATGATAGGGATTAAGTGATGGCGGGCGGTGTTTGGTGGAGATGACGACGACTATGAAAGGAGATGGCGACCGGGGGGAGGGGGGATCGGGTCGACGAAAGTGGAGGGTTGGGTCGGCGACCGAAGGGGGAGCAGATTGGTGGCGGCAGGGGGAGTGGGTTGACGATGGTGAGGGATTCGGTGGTCACTTGGGTTGGGGCGACTGGAAGAAGAAGAAGAAGAAGAAGAAGAAGAAGAAGTTGGCGGCTATAGGAGTATATTAGGGTTTAGGGTTGAATAAAGATTTGAGGATTTGGATGTAGTTTAGAGATTCTCACAAAGAAGAAGTTGGCGGCTGTAGGAGTATATTAGGGTTTAGGGTTGAATAAAGATTTGAGGATTTGGATGTAGTTTAGAGATTCTCACAAACCCTAATACTTTCTTAGGATTTTTCACACACAAGAGGGGAATGAAGAGCAACAACGCAACACAATAAATTTTTTAATCAATAATAGCATACCTTCTCATTATTCTCAAGGCCTATATATAGGCTCAAAATAAATCCAAAACAAATCTCAAATAAATCTCAAACAAATATCTCAAACAAACTATATATGGCTAAATCTAAAAACAAAATACAGAACCAATGTCTCTTCGCATCTTTAAAAGTTTCCCAACATATGGTAATTGGAGTAAGGGTTTTCTAAACATAGGTGACGCCACAACACACTGTAAATCCTCTTGGTGAAGAACTAAGACTCAAAATTTTCCGTAATCCCTGATCTCCCAAACCACATTAGTTATGATTTTATACTAGCTTTATCTTTACTATTTTTCATTTAAATTTGTCGATGTTGCCCCCTCTTTTCTGTGTATCTTACAATGACAAAGTGAGAAGGGAACAAAAGGGATTTTAACAGAGAAGACTCCTGTCCTCTTCTTCTCGTTGCTTAATTCTATGGATTGTTTTTTTTTTCCTCAAAATGTCCCTCTTAATCTTCGGGTGAACTATTCTATTTCCTTCTTATCAAACGCTCATATTAGTTTGATAAGAATTTTAACAACTTACTATGTTAAGCATCTAGTTATTTATGTAGTACTTTTGAACGTGTAAATTGTGATTGTGTAATCTAATTATATTAAACTATAGTTTCTAGGTTTACATGCCACATTTTGAACATCTTGGGTTATAAGTGGTTTTATTTGCATTATGTAGATCAAACTTAGATTTTATGAATATAAAGGTTATCAAAACAGGTCTAGTATAGATATTGGACCGCCTTAAATTTACTGTATGTTCCAACCAATCGATATAAAGTCTTAGGCCCCTGCATCTGACTTTCAGACTTTGCATTTATAAATGAATATCGATATGTTGATACTATCCGTGGGACAAAATCTACAATTCCAAATCCGTTTAAAAGGAAATTTAAATATTTTGAATGCATATTTACACCTTCAGTGTATTGATCGACATCTATTTGCCTCTATAATTATGTGTTATTGTCATCATATTTACTTCTAAGAACTAGACAAAGTTTTCCTGCTTTAGCAATACATAGGTTAATATATTCCTATTGCATTGGTGATATTAATTGCACTCTGGTTTCACACTTCATGCACATATTTTAAATTGAATGACGTGAAATAAACGTGAAAGCACCCCTGCAAGAGTATGTTGCACGAACAATTGTATTTGGGTAGCTGTTTCGTGTTGCACGTGTGGGACACCTGTATTGTGTTGCACATGTGTGGGACACCCGAATCTGACACGACACTTGATATGACACTTGATATTTTAGGAGTTTTCCAAATCTTCTTCATGTCGGTGTGTCATGTCACACCCTCTCCGTGTGTCCGTGTCCAGGCTTCTTGGGTGAGACGTTTGCAAATTAAAAAATCGTCCTTTAGTTCAGTGGCTTCTGCAACTGTAGTTTGCAGATAATCAAGGTACTGACTTTGTTTGAAATATTACATTGCATTTCATTTTGAAGTAAATTTTGAACTAATGAGAAATAAAATGCTTTAAGTTGAAGCATCGTAATTAGTTGATTTTATGTTCATCCATTTCAGTTGAGGTGACTTTGGGAATATTTTGTATCCAGAAATCACAATCAAATAGTCCTTACACGCTTTTTTATAAACCCCTTCCACTGAAACCTTAATTGAAAATTTAATGGCATTCTCCCTTCCCATCCATTTCGTGTTACCATAACTTTAGATGAGAATTTTGACAAAGAAAGTGGAGGAATAGACAGAAACCTTTTCCATCCAGATAAACAACCTCTTAGGTTGAGTAAGGGAAGCTCGTATTCGATAAAAGTCTGCTTATGGTTTACTAAGAAATTTTGGTATAACACCAGTTGGGACTATAAACCTAGCAGTGAGTGAAATCTTTCCTCTTTTCCAACAACTATACAGATGAAGCCTGCAAGTTAAACCTAGAGACTCAAACTGGTCTGGAAAAAGGAAGTTTTTCTGCCCATTATTTCACCGCCTTTGTCTAGCACTGTGGCAAGGGAGAGAGAACAGTTGAAAGGAAGAAAAGGTTAATATGATACATAGCTAATGTACTAAACCATTGTTGTGGAATGTGAAATTGATTTAACATAACTAAAGGAAGTATGTATTAGGGCTTCTAGTATATTTCTATGCTAATGAGTTTAAAATAAGTCTGTTTTGAATTTTGGTGTGAAAGTTATTTTCCCTTTTATTAATAGATTTTCGTTGCACCCTCTGATTAGCTAAACATTAAAGCTCCGTTTAAAGGAAAGTGTGCATGTTTTCTTTTCTCAGGTGTTGGATTGGAGTTGGGGGTTCAGGCTGATTCACCACAGTTGAGTACTTTGCAAGAAAATTCATTTGGAGTTAAGTTACTGCCTTCAAGAGAAAAATGAAAGAATTGGATTCCAACTTGAAACATATGAATACATCTTTGCTATAGAGATTAATAAGAGAGTCATTTCATCGTCGTTTCATATTCTATTCCTACCAAAGAAAGGCTGCTGTATATGAAGATGGTTACTGTCTCAAACTGCATGACCTTGAAATGTTGATACCAATTCTAAAATTGAATACTTCAACAGATAATCAAGAGAGTGGCGATTCTACGTAGAAGACCTGAGTGTTAAATTATTTGTCTGAATTATCTTTGGGCTGCATTTATGCGTTCCCTCATTTATCACAGAGATGATTCTACATATCTCAATCAGATTCTCTTAAAAGCTGGTAATCTTTCATAGATTGTTTGTTGGAGTATGATTGGTGTAATTGGACGATATTAGTCTTCTGATTTCAATATAGCAATTTTGTGCTTTTTGTCAAATTATATACGGTTACTTCGTTTGTGGGACTTGTAGAATAAGGAAACTCTTTCTTTCCTCTTTGTTTCTTATATTGCTTGCAATTTGAAGGTACGTGGATGATGGGAGACCCTTTTGGCAATATATAGTCAGCTCTTCTACAGGATGTTCAGACTCACAGTACTTTGAGGAGCTGTATCAGTATTATACAACTAGCAAGGTAGCCATATCGTTCTCTTTGATATATTTGTATATGGTTTAGAGCTTGCTATTGATGCTTTCTTGGGCAGGCTTGGCACCTTTGTGATCCGGAAGCTGAGAATGTCTTTAAAGCATTGAGAAAATCTGGAGTGAAATCAGCTGTAGTCTCTAATTTTGACACCAGATTGCGGCCACTTCTGCAGGCTCTGAAGTGTGATGACTGGTTTGACGCAATTGCAGTGTCAGCTGAGGTATTAGTTTAATCTTTTGGACCGTGTTGTGTGTATAAAATCGAGGCTGTCATTTTCTTGGTGAACAACAGGGTAAAAGAGAAACTAACTTTTCTCCATCTGACCTGATATTCTAAGTGGGGACCTCGAAAAAAAACACAAGAAAAAGCGGAGTGAAAATTTGAGAAGAGAAAGAAGAAAATTTATTTGGTAATTTCTCCAGTTTCAATCAGAGGCCCAAGATGCTTCCCGATTCTCTTTCCTTGCATTTTCTGTTGCTTTTATTGGTTAAAAACTTAGGTATTTTAGAATAATTTTAAATATACAATAATTGTGAAGATGATGTGATTCTGTATAACTTGCCTATTATAGTACATTTACAATACTACTTTTGCACGATTAGAAAGAGACTTGTGCAGTGACCTCTTGATTTGCTTACCGGCCCAACATATTCTGCATAGTAGTAATAACCATGTTTGCTTACTATGAATAGCGATTACCCTATCTATCTACCCATCTAGATTGATAATTCTTAACCTATTTAAACTCCAAACAATTTTTCTTATCCTTTGTTGTGAAAAATTTTCAATTTTTTGTTTATCTAATAGCTAGGGACGTTCCCTTCACTTTGGGTTAAACAGGTAGCAGCAGAAAAGCCAAATCCCACAATATTTTTGAAGGCTTGTGAACTATTAGGAGTGAACCCAGAGGATGCAGTGCATGTAGGTGATGACCGCAGGAATGATGTATGGGGCGCCAGGGATGCTGGTTGTGATGCCTGGCTTTGGGGCTCTGATGTTCACTCCTTTAAGGAGGTAAAAAATCTCTTCTTACTACAGGCATTAGTGAAATTGATTATAACATATATTTAATGAGTGAAAGTGGGTTAATTTATTTGATCTTGAGGCACTGATGATGAGGGTTAATCTTGCAGGTAGCTGAGAGAATCGGGGTACAGGTTTGAGGAAGCCCGTAATGAATCTGTTGTTGTTCCAGAGTTTTCGGCTGGGAAAGTGTATATAGTGTAAAATGCAGTAGAAATAATCGGGGAGTCTTTTAACTAAGAGAAGATCATTTTTATTATGTTGAATAAAACCGGTACATTTGCTTTTGCATTAATGTCTAGTGTAATATTTGCTTGCAAATGACCTCATGAGGTTTGATCGCTGTGGAAAACATGCAGTGTCATCCAACTGGTTTGATTCTCGTTGGCAATAGAAAGTTGGGGTAGTTGGGGTTGGCACACTGAGTAGTTTTTGCCTTTCCCAAACGCTTTTAATCGATAGCCCCAGCTAAATAATTGGGGTCTAGGGGTTATATGATTCTCATCCAGTTAAGTATTCCGCGTCCAAAATTATGAGTACTACAAAGTCGAAGAAAAAAAATCTACATACCGGGCAATTCTGAGCATTTGCCTGAAATTATGTTTGTTTCCAAAATCCTACCCGGCCTTAATTTTTAAGTGTTGCAGAATGGTAGGTTGCCCTTTTGCTGTGTAGTTTCTTTCTATTCAACGAAAGCTTGAAAACCCCTTGTTTTCAATTTCCCTTTTTCTATGTGAGCTAGTTTGGCAAACAGGGCACGAAAACAATAAATAAATAAATAAATTACTCTAGTACTATGTTTTAGTATACTCACATTTTTTGTGAATCCATGACCATGAGCACTCACTTATAGACGATTAATGCCACATACTCATGTCTACCTAATAACTGGCAAATCCGATACCTCGATCTTTTTGGTCGTTCCATTAATGAAACTCTAAATCTACTACAACTGATAATGAATGTTTCAAGGACTGATAGCATAGACGACCATTTGTTGAGTAGTTTAAGATGCTCTGTGAAGAAATGACACCTCACACTTTGCATGAGGTTGAAGAAAGGAAGAAGCAATAGTTATCGGAGATGGTCAGATCAATGATAGCTTTCGAACTGGCCGCCCATTATTTAGGGACTAGTATCATACACGTGCACACGTGCACGTGGAAAAAATTGAAGGGATAATGAAAAGGATAAAAAGAAAATAATTTCCAAACTGATCCACTTTCGGAAATATTTACCAAACTGGTCCACTGCCGAAAATACACGTGCACTGGAAAAATTGAAGGGATAATGAAAAAGGTAAAAAGAAAATAATTTCCAAACTGATCCACTTTCGGAAATATTTACCAAACTGGTCCACTGCCGAAAATATTTACCAAAGTTAGTCCATAACCCAACACGTGCGATGCACGGGTTGGGTTAAGGACTAAGGGGTTCTCCCATTATAGTAGTAGAGATAGAGATATGCACTCTTAAAGGCTATTAACATCCTTAACCGCATTCCAAGAAAGTCTGTTCTCACGACTCCTTATGAGTTGTGAACTGGCCAAAAGCCCAGCTTAGACTATTTGCACTTCTGGGAAGCTGCAAGGATTGTGCACTATCTAGCTCAGTGAGGAAGTTGGACCCCTAGGGGTGGAAATGGTATCTTTACAAGGTATTCTTAACTACTGAATGGTAGGGTAACATAGATTGAGTCGCGGGATGTGATGCTCATCAAGAACGAATATTCCAACAATGGAAACTGATGAAAGTTGACCAACTCTGAGAGTTGGGTTCAGAAAAGAAAATGTAGGCTCTTGAAGGGGAGCATTATGCTCCAATCAATTGCTGAGAACCGTGCACTTTATCGTGTTTTGACTTTTGAGTGAACCTCCACCGGTGCAAAATAGGGAAGTTTCTTCCGATAGTGGGAACACTCCTACAGAGAGTGAGGTTGAAATAGCTGCTTCTCTTGGTGGAAGCTCCTACAGTAATTTCATCGAGGCAATATCTCTATTGTAATCATTCATGCATTGCAGCTAAGCCAACAATGAGAGTGGTCCGTCCCTGCAGACGGGCATGGAAGCTCTCAGAGATGCGCACAACGGGGCTCGTAGAGCTTACCGACGGCGTCTGAGGAATTCCAAGGTTCATCATAGAGCTTCCTCGCCATAGCCAAGGGATAGGGCCCTACGAGGGGGTCCCTCTAGTTGCTCTGGGCAAACTAGGAACCACTCCTACGATCATCGGACCTCTGTTCTCGAGGGACATGCTAACGGGATAGTTGAGGGAAGGAGTAGCTTCATCAGGAGGCAAAGGGAGGAGCTAGACTCTCCTCCAAGAACCCACCGCAATCATGATTACCCCCCCCCCCCCCTTCCCCGGCATCAGAATCATCCTCCTTCCCACCACCAACTACAACTACCTCATCATCAACGACAGCACAAACAACTACATAACCAACACCACCTCTCGAAACAACCTCAACATTCACATCGCCATCACCCACACCACTTTCAACAGAGCCCACCTCACCAGACTATAAATCCCACCTCCGAACCTTCCTTTACAAAACACAACCACCATTCTGTCACCCTACCGCCTACTACTGCTCTCCAACCTCAGATCCCCTCCCCTATCCCGCACACCTTCACCACCAAACCAGCTGCACCCCCTCCCTCAGTCCATCCACAACCCACCACCTCCATTTCCGAGTCAACTAGGGCCCTGGAAGGGGGTCCTGTTATCTCATAAGGAAATGATGAGCATGGGGACCAGGGCGGGGAGGTAGCGTGGGTGCAAGTGGTGCACAAGCACTGAAAATAGTCCAAGAAGACTGGGGAGAGTGGCACACTTACTTGGAAATGCAAGGGGAAGAAGAAGGCTGCGCCTTGCTTCAACTGCGGCAACTTGGGACATATTAGGGTGGATTGCACAAAAGAGATACGATGCTTGAAGTGTTTGAATTGGGAGCATGTCTCTTATGTTTGCACTAATTTGGTGATCAAGGCGACGGAGGAGAACAGAGTGGTCTCGCGAGGCCAATCACCTGAAAACCCTCTTCATATCAAACTCGCAAGGTGCCTCAATACAATCAAACAGGAGGAGGGATGGCTCAGGCAGTGGTGTGCATTCGCCAAAGTCACCTCCGGCAGACCGTCTGAGAACCACCTCCTAGACGCTCTTATTCAGAAATGGCTCATGAGAGGCAACCGGGATTGGATCGTGAAGAAGATTTGTCAGCTACAATTCCTCATCTCTTTCCCGTCACCAGATAAAATGCAAGAGATCACCAGGTTGGGATCGGTGGATTTTGGCCACTTCGAGGTTAAGTTCTCCCCATGGACACCGCAGTTTGGAGCGAAGAGGCTGCAAGGGGACACTTATAGAATTTGGGTACACAATCTCCCATTACATTTCTGGAAAAGAGAAGCTTTAGAAGAAATTGTATCCGAATTCACAACGGTGGTGGACATTGACTCAAAGACGATAAGAAAGTCAGATCTAATCTCAGCACAACTGACTATCCAAAGCCTTGATATCAGCCTCATGCCAAGGTTTGCAAAGATTTTTACACACGAGAAGGCGTACATCCTCCGATTTGTGCTTCACGCAAAGGTGGAGCCACAGGTGGAGGGGCTGACAACTAAGCACATGAGCCTCGCCCTAAGCGACGATAGAACCTACAAACAGGCGACATCACCGGTGCTAGACACCACCATTGATGGTGCCCATGAGCTTGAGCGCGCTCATCGGGAACTCATCAAGGTGGCCAAGCTCGGTGAAGCACGGCATGTCCTGCCCATAAAGGCCGCAACTCCGGCTAGAGCCTCCAACGGTCCAGATTGTAGATCTGGATCGAGGATCAAGGGCCACGATCCCCCCTCCGTCGGTCAACGCCGTACTGGCTTGGGCGACGAGAAGGAGGCATGGAAAGAGGCCTCGATTAGAGTACCGCATGCAGGAGATGCAGCCAAAGTTGATCAGGCTAAAATAGCAAAGCATCTCAAAAAGGGGGGAGGATCAGAGAAGAAGAACACTCAGAATAGCAAAGTCAGCTTTCTGAGAAGTCAGATCCATGTGGTGGAGGACAAAGCTCGGGCTAGCTGTGAAAAAATTGCTTATAGGGAGGCTACAAGTGGTAATGGAGGGGCTGCCATCGCTCCTGCCCTAAAAGAGGGATGGCACAGTGCTTAGTCGTTGGGGAAAGAGGGCGGAGCTTTTAAGGAGTGAGCTAAGAAAGGAAAGGAACGCTCTGGTTCCGTTTCTACACGATTAGAAGAGGAGGAAGGAGATTGGAACGAAAGGGGAAAGGATAGCAGGGGATTTGAGGCGGTAACTGGTGCCATCGCTCCTGCCCCAAAAGAGGGAGGATGCAGTGCTCAGGCGAAGGGGAAAGAGGGTGGAGCTTTTGAGGAGACAGCTATGAAAGGGATGAAACGCTCTGGTTTCATTCCTAAGCGTTTAGAAGAGGAGCACGAAGATAAGAACGAAAGAGGAAAGGTGAGCGGAGGATTCGAGGAGGCAACAGATAGCGAGGCGGAAATAGGATTCGAGGCGTCAACAGATGCTGCCTCTGGACCTCCTGCCCATGCAGCGGCACGTGGCGCTTTGCAGAGCGCTCTGCAGGCTGTTCACGCAATGCCACGTGGCCATCTACCTCTTATAACGATTGATGATTTGGACATTTGTAAAGTCATTGCATCATCTCTCTCACATGTGAAAGAGCCTTCTATTATTATTTCTTCTGTGACTGGGTCGGTACTAAGGCCCACAAATAAAATCAATGTGGAGTGTATTGGGCTTAAGTTGAATGAGATTTCGGTTGGGCCTATAAAGGGGTCCAGGGTTCTCAATTACACTCCAAATGTGGATCTTGTTTCATCTTCGGGGATTGGGCCCACAGAGGGGTCCAATGCCCTTTCCAATGGCACAGGGGGGTGCTAAATGAGCAGCAATTGTAGGAGCCCATGATGGGGTCCGTTGAGGTACTGCCTTACAATGTTGACGATTCACTGCATGAGGAATCAGCTGTTAGCGATGATGATTTGGAAGGGCGCTTAAATTTGGATGAGGATTTTTTTTACACTGATGACGAGTCAGAAGATCTTGAGTTTATAGCTGATACGCAGAGGGAAGTCTCCCAGAGATGGTTATATCTACATTCCCAGATTCAGCGCCTATCTGTAGCACTTGGACCTCGGATCAGCCGGTTGGTTTCAAGGTCCAGCGGGCGCCTAAGAGGGCTCATGTGGAGTCCTTGGATGACTATATTGAGATTACTACGGTGGCCAAGTCGGCCAAAAACGATGATGGAGGTACGCGCAATTTTTTAGTGTCTATTCTAAATTTTATGTCAGACTCTGATGATTTTCACTTATCTCAAACTTGTGGCTTAGCGGTGTGCGATGTAGATCGTAATGCTCTACTGCTTAATAAAATTAGGGGTTGGGAACATGAGCGTGCTATTGCAAACATGCAAAATGCTCCCGGGTCTAATTTCCCGCCGACGGAGGAATTCAAGGAAGATCTCCGTCCTAGACCCATGAGCAGCTTTGAAACGGTTCACAATGAGTGCCCTCTTCTGGAATGTTAGGGGGCTAGAGGGAAGGGGTAAGAGAGATATGGTTAGGGACGTCATTATGAGTTCCAAGGCAGAGCTTGTGGGGCTGCAGGAAACCAAACTCAAACAAGGGTTTCAACTCAAAAAGGTAAGGGGTAATAGAATCAAGGAATGGGTGATACGCCCTTCTCTGGTGCATCTGGGGGCATTGCTATTGGACTCAATTCGGATATCTTCACCTGTCTAGATGAATTCAGTGGCACTTTCTTCTTGTCTATTCGACTGCAGCATCGGTTTAACAACTGGTTGCACACATTCACGGTGGTCCAGGGACTGTATCAGGCCAGTGCGCGAGGGGCATTTTGGCAAGAGTTTTTTGATATCTGAGGCTGATGGGCGGAAACCTGGATCGAGGGGGGGGATTTCAATATCACTAGATTTGCATTTGAACATCGGGACAGAAGATCGAGCGACAGGCATAGGGGAGAATTTAATAGGGTGATCACTGATCTGGAACTAATCGACATCCCAATTAATGACACACTATTTACTTGGTCGAACATGCAAGCTTCCCTTATCATGGCTAAGTTGGATAGAATCCTAGTCTCACTGGATTGGGAAGCTAAATTCCCGTTGGCATCTGCTAAAACTATTTTGAGGCCTACGTCGGACCACGTCCCCATCTACCTCGACGTTGGAGTGCAGGGACACCAAATACCAAGGAAGTTCAGGTTTGAGAAGACATGGCTAGAAGTTCAGGGCTTTCACCACATGGTAATGGAAAACCGGGCGCTTCCTACTAGGGGATCGGATGCTGCATCTTGATGGTGTGAAAAACTCTGCAATCTGGGTAAGAGGTTGCACCAATGGAACCGCTCCAGATTCTCAACAATTTGCCGTGCAAAATAATCCTTTTTGGTGGGAATCGACGAGTTGGAGAGATTGGAAGAATCTCATGTCCTGTCCCAGGAAGAAAGAAACAAATTGCTTGAGCTACGGGACAATATTGCTAATCTCTATAAGCTGGAGGAGATAAAATGGTAACAAAGGTCGAGGATTTTGTGGCTTAAAGAGGGAGACGCGAACACGGCCTTCTTCCACCGAATCGCTACTGCCAGGCATAGATCTAACCTTATCCTCTCCATCCAACCTGAAATGGGTACATCCCAGGACGAAACTAAAATTTCGAAGACCTTTCAAGACTATTACATGGGCTTTTTTGGGACGAAGAATGATTTCAGGGTCCCGCTTAGGGATGATTTCCGGCATGGTACTCAGAGCGATTTGGCTCACTCCCTAAGGGATCTGGAAGTACCTTTCTCTGAAAAGGAAGTGGAAAAGGCGATCACTCAAATGGGAGCAGACAAGGCGCCAGGACCAGATGGTTTCCCCATGATGTTCTTCCAAGTTTTTTGGGAAGAAATAAACGGGGACATTATGGCTATGATGGATGAATTCTTCCACAACACTCTCAGATTGGGCATGTTCAACTTTGCTGAAGTCGTCCTTATCCCTAAATGGTAAGAGTCCACTCGTGTGGGTGATTTTAGACCTATTAGCCTCCTGAATTGTTCGGTTATGATTATCCACAAGATCTTGGCCAACCGCTTGGGAAGCATCATGGACAACATAATTAGCCACGCGCAGTCTGGTTTCATCAGGGGCAAATACATCTTGGACAGTGTGGCCACCGCAGAACAAGTTATTCACCAGTGTCATATTGGCCAATCTAAGAACTTCCTTCTGAAACTGGATTTTGAGAAAGCATATGACTCCGTCGACTGAGATTTCTTGCTGGAAGCACTCAAAGGGAGAGGCTTTGAGGACAAATGGATCAGGTGGATCAGCCAATGCTTACACACAAGTAAATGGCAATTTCAGTTAATGGGTGTTCTGGCCACCCATTCACATGCAAGAAGGGTCTTCGGCAGGGGACCCTCTATCACCACTACTATTTACTATTGTGGCTGATGTCCTTAGGGGTATGCTAGACAACTGTCGGCTAAAAGGATGGATCACACCTGTTGCTAGCAGTAACATTCAACAAGGTTGCACGATATTACAGTATGCAGATCACACTCTCATTTTTGGGAACGGGACAGGATGGAAACAATTTGTTTTAAAGGGGCTCTCTACTGCTTTTAAGCTTGGTCAGGTTTAAGGATTAATTTTCACAAGAGCGCTCTGATCCCGATTGCCCTTTTCGAAGAAGAAACGAAGACTCACGCTACCATTCTTAATTGTATAAGGGAAAATTTTCCAATTACGTATCTGGATTTGCTGCTCAGACCAGGGAAGCTTACAAAGTTTGACTGGCTCCCCATTATTGACAGAGTGGAGGACAGATTGGCAGGTTGGAAAGGAAAGTCTCTCTCCCTCGGGGGAAGAGTGGTCTGATCGACTCTGTACTGTCTAATTTTCCCATTTACTATATGTCGTTCTTTGAACTGCCTAAGTGGGTGATCCAAAATGATTGACCGTATCCGCAAGCGATTTCTCTGGAAAGGCTCTGATATGAATAGGGGCGGATACCACCTGATCAAATGGGGTATTGCATGCATGAAAAAGAAGCAAGGCGGGATAGGTATCATCGATTTGAGGGACATGAACCTTGCTCTCCTGGGAAAATGGTGGTGGAAGGTGTTCCACCCTAATGGCGAAGGCTGGCAGGAATTCATTCAACCCTACCTTCGGGGAAAAGGTACGAGAACTTTAGGCTTTTGGGTAGGGTCCAAAGTTTTCCAGTTCTGGAAAGGAATTGCAAACGCCAGTGGGCCTTTCAATTCGGCGGTTACATCGGCTATTGGCAATGGTCGGTCCACCAGATTCTGGTGGGACAAGTGGTGCGGTTCCTACACCCTTAAGGAGAATTTTCCAGACCTGTATGAGCAGACGACCCTTCCTAACGCCTCCGTGGCTAAGACGTGGAGGAGGGGAACTTGGAAACCATCATTCCGAGGCCATCTCAGTCCAGGGTTACAGCAGCAGCTGACTGAACTCCAAATTTACATTGCCCGAAATGGGGCGATTTGAAATCAAGGCCCTGACCAAATGCGTTGGGGACTCGAAACCAAAGGTTCCTTCACTGTTAGGTCTCTTTATCATCGTATTCACTTTCGAGGCTATAAACTCATTTGGGCACATGTGCTATGGAAAGCCAAAGCGTCCCTTAAAGTTAGGGTCTTTCTCTAGATAGTTATCAATAATGCCATCTTGACTAGAGAGAACCTTGCCAGAAGACAACCCCAGATCGTAACCAACCGTGGATTTTGTAACTTCCATACGGAGTCACTGAATTATCTCTTCATTGATTGCCAACGGAGTAAGGCAATGCTAGTTGAGGTTGTACGGGCCTTAGGTACATGTGACTACCCCAACACATACGAGGATCTGTGGGTTGGCCCCATATTTGCCTCTAAATGCTACGAAATGAATGATGCTTGGTACATTGCCATCACGGCTACTACTTGGATTTTATGGCTAGACAGAAATAATTTTTACTTTCATGCTTCATGTAATAGTATTTCTGGTAATCTTACTCATCATGCATCTTATTTCCTTTTGGGTTACAGCAGCTTCTACAGGGGCGAGAGGGAGGATTGGTAGAGTCTTCCAGGTGGACGGATATGATGATGAGGAGGTCGAGTTTGGTTCGACACTTGACTGAGAGGGGCATGGGTCCCTAGATACTAGCTTGGGACAAGTTGCGGTTGGGAGGGTTACTTTTGTTTACATGTATCTCTATTTGTACCTGTCTTTCTGTACTGTGGGTAGCACTTTTGGATTGGCCCACCCTCCAGGGCGATGTTGGAGGCTTATGTTTTATTTTTTGCATTGTAGTTATCTGTACTCTCCCCCGGTCCTCCGGGGATGTTTTGTTAACTTCTTATTAATGAAACAGTGTGGCATTATTCCACCTTTTACTTCAAAAAAAAAACAAAAACAAAGAGAGTGGTCTTATAAGTGATGGGCTATATAGAATGAAGTTTTCATGTGTGCCCTGCAAGAAGACAATGAGCTGAGAAATCAGAATGCTCGCACTTCTCCTACTGCGAATGAGTGGGGAGCTTACTATGAAGGAAGATCGACTCTATGGCAAGAATCACACTTGTGGGTTGATTGATTTTTCAGCTTGATGCAAGAATATTGAGAACATGATCCTTAACATCATGAATAAAGCAGATGGTTCAATCGAGAGGGATGAGACTGGATTCGTGGAGAAAAAGTTCACCCAACAAGAGGAAGTGAACCATGATGAGATGTTCTTAGTGATGAGAATGAGATGATAATTGCATTCATTCGCCTAATTCTTTTTGTTGCTCATCTTGATTTGGAATTTCCTTATATGAATGTTGTACTTTCTCAATAGATAACTAGACAAAGTGGTCCAGATGGATCAAACCTTGTGCTTTGAGGTGATGGACTTGAGCACAAAAATATGCTAGCTTAAGCAATCCATTACCTCTTGCAGTCTTTGATGTACATGACCATGAGCACAAAGTATGTTAGCTTAAGTGATACATCTATAAGCTCAGGCTACAGTCTAGGTAAGTGGTCATTATTTTTTGGCCAGGTTCTCTTTCTCTTTAGTGAGGATGACATTATTGAGCACCAACTAGAGGAATACCCTAACCATGAGGGGCGCCTTTGCCTTCCAGAGGATCGTAGCCCACTTAGGTCTACATCCCTGAAAGTGGATACAGTTGTATAAGAAGAGGGACCGTGAAAAAGTCACTGTTCTCCAACCCCCATGATTTTTTATCTGGGCCGTGTGAGCACTTCACCCTGGCCTATGCGATATATTCTTAGAGGGCTCCTAGTCTCACAATAAGAGATGAACTAATTCATGCTTGAAATGATGGTTACTAAGTTCCCCCCTCCATGTCCTGGCCACAGAAGTACGTGGTTGGGATGCTTGCTCGTATAGGTCCTAAAATCTTTCTCTAAAGGTATGGGCACCACACCATTTGTCCCACCAAAATTTGGTCGATTGGCTATTGCCTATAAATGATGCAGTTGACGTGCAAAATGGCTCATTGGCTTTAACGATCCCTTTACAGAACCAAGAAACCTTAGAGCCCACCCGGAAACCTAAATTTATCGTTCCTTTCCCTTGTAAGTAAGACTGAATAAATTCTTGCTAGCCTTCACCATTTGGATTGAACAGTGTCCACCACCATTTTCCCAACAAGGCAAGGTTCATGTCTTTGAGATCAATGATGCCCAGCCCTCCATGCAAATTTTTCATGAATGCTTTATCCCATCTAAGCAAATGATAGCCACCCTTATCCGTGTTACTACCTTTCTAGAGGAATCTCTTCTGGATGTGATCAATTCTTTGGATCACCCATTTTGGTAATTCGAAGAAGTACATGTAGTAAGTAGGTAGGTTAGACAAGACCGAGCTGATAAGGACCACTCTTCCACCAAGAGATTAGGACTTTCCTTTCCATCCCGCCAATCGTTCCACCACTGTGTCAATGATCGGAAACCAGTCTGTCTTCTTAAGTTTACCCGGTGTACGTGGTAGGCCGAGGTATTTGATAGGGAATCCATCTCTCTGGCAGTTGAGGATGGCAGTGTGTCTCCGCATTTGTATCCGAAAGAGCAATAGGGACCAGAGCACTTTTATGGTAGTTAACTTTTAAACCTGACCACACCTCAAAGCAGTAGAGGGTTCCCTTAAAGAAGATCTTTTTCGCCGTGTCTGTAACACCCCGCAAAATTGGAAATGACAATTTTGCCATCGTGGGTTACGCACGTGTATTTTATACCGTTACTGGAAATATTTGCAACGTGTTTCACTATGTATTTTGGATTCCGACTATTTATGCATTTCCCGTATTCTCAAAATTTATTTTATCTTATTTGAGTCAACTCAAATATAAATTTCAATTTCTGTATTTTTACGTATTTTATACGTGTTATCGATGCACGTATCGAATACGTATTTTTCCACCGCTACGGGTGATATTTTCTATTTGTTTCAAATTATTTATTTTATGATGTGTTCGAATTCATTTTATAAACGGAAATTCATTTTTCTCCTATTTTGATTAAAAATACTTTTGTACATGCGGTGCACGTATTTTCTATGTACGTAGTGATTACGTCGTAGAATATATAAAAATTAAAAAATATATTTTCTTATGCTGTATTTTGATTACATTTAAATATTTTTTTGTTGATAAAGTCGAATTTTGCATTTTGATATTTTACGTGCGACGCACGTGTTTTCGATGCACGTATTTGGGCGTATTCTTTTTCAAAGTGAATTTCATGAAGTATGTATGTGTCCATTTTTATTCATGCATAAAAATTATAATTTTTAATTAAACTAATTTTACATACACATTATAAATATATATAACTTATGTTTTAATTTAAAATATAAATAATTAATTTTGTAAAGTGTGTGCAAGTGCGATGCACATGCACGTGTGTATGCATGAAAATGGTAGAGGCCGGGTGTTCTTTTGATGGAGGGAAAGTTCAAAGTTTTTGAATTAGAGAGAGTGGGGTTAATGGTTGTTAGTGGACAATTGGTTATTATAACCACTCATCTTAATCCTATTAATACCCCTAATGCCATTCATTCTCTCTTCATCTTTCCTTCCTTCCCTGTGCTCTGCCGATAACCAAAACCCCATCAGCATGTCCCCCCACTGTTGTTCTCCACCTACTCCTCACACAAATGTTTGTGTATACATAGATATATATGTGTGTGTGTATATATATACACTTATGCCCTTCTCATTCCTCCTTCCTTCCTCTCCCTGTCAATATCTGAACTCCATCCAGCAATCTACTCTGTCTCCTCCACTCACACCCACATGTATATGTTCTATTATACTTATATATATAAATATGTATATAGGTACATTTGTAGATATATGTACATATATAGATGTGAAGTGTATGGGCGGTATGTATTCCTGTGGTGCTGTCCATGGTACTGCCGAAAGTTGGAGTGTTGTTTCTCTGTTTGGGCCAAAATGGAGATGGGATGAGTCTCTTTGTGTGCGGAATTCGAGGAGACAAATTGGAGTTTATTTCTAGGAGTTCGATTGAGTACATCAAATTTCTCTGGGTGGGTGTTTCTAAAATTCTTTCTAATTTAGGAGTAAAATTGCATGCTAGTTGAGGTAGAATTTAATTATTAAATTTTGATTGATGTGTTAAAAGTAGATTGCATAATCTCATTTTAATTATGACATGATATGTTGAATTGATATTGTGATTTACATAAATGCCTAGAACTCGTGTTGAATTAGAAATATTCATTGTTGAAATGAGAATTGATGTATGGTAGAATATTTCCAATTATAGTCGAAATAATGCAACATGTATGAAAGAGGATTATCTCGATGCTAATGTGGTAAATAAATGTGAAATTAATCTTACTAGTATATTTTATGAGTATAGAAATTTTTATGAAGAATTTTTGATGAAAAACAACATTTTATTTGAAAATTGATTATATATGTTTTCTAATACAATTTGGGAGGAGACTTTTATTACATTGTCAAAAATAGATTTTTATAAAGTTTGAATATAATATACTATACTGTATTTTGATAGAGGTACATTCTAAAAAAGAATTAAGTTTTTGAATAAGTACAAATCAATTGAAAAATCGAGTTTAGTAAAGGAAAAATCAATTACAGTGCGGTATACACAAAAAGTATTTAACTCATTTCGTATCAGTTAGCTACTCAAGACCATTTGGTCTTCGGGTGCACTGTGGGTCCATTACTGTAGCATAGCGGAGGCTTTGGTCTCGGTTCGAGTCTCGTTAAAGACTCTGTTTTTCTGGAAAATTCGATTTTAAATTAAATCCCAAGACCAGATTTTAATTACAATTCAAGTTTCCCTTATATCAGTTAGCCACTCTGGCCAGTTGGTCTTCGGATGCATCTTGGGATGGTTACTGTTCATAGGCGGGGGTTTGGGCTGTGGTTCTGGGTTCGAATCCGACTGGCCCCTTTTCTTTTTCCTTTTGATTTTTTTTTTTGGTATTTTTGAGTTTTTAAGTGAAATAAAAATTGGAAAAAAAATACAAATATTCTTCTAAAATTGTTTAGGCTTTATAAAACTTATTTCTACAATATTTTGATATATTTTTTGAGAATTGAAAGAGGATTTTACATTAAATATTGATGAAGAACTCAATTTTATCGATTAAAAATGTGACTCTGGTTTAATTAAAGAAAGATGAAAATAGGGAATGCACTTAGATTCTTCTTAATGTGATTTTTATGGTTATTAACTTTTGATTAAGAGATTATTTGAATTGTGTAGAATGTTATAAGTGATTAAATTGATATAGAAATTGAAGTGAGTTACTTCATATTTTGAGATTATAAAGAAATGTTTCTCTTTAAGAAAGAGATTGTGAATAAAAGAAATTGAAATGTTATTTTGAGATTGGATATGTAATATTGTTGATCTCTAGAAAGAGACAGTTGTTGGAATCTGGAGGCTAGGCGAGACCCTAATAACCGGCAGTTTTTATTAATGAATTTGAGAGCTAACTAGTGTGAGTTGAGCATCTCTTGAAAAGTAGCCAGTTGGGCTGACTGTCTCTTTTGTTTGATTTAAGTCCGGTAGGGTAAGCTAGTTTTAGGTTGTGATGATTTTCTTCTAAAACAAACTAAAAACTTAAGAACTACACTATAGTGGAGATGTGATGAAAGTAAGAGAAAAACACAAGTACGAGGGCCTTAGATCTACGGTGTGAGAATATTCATTGGTTGCCTCCTTGATGCGTCATGTCATGGCGTGGATACATCTCCAGAATTATCGGGACCGTGGCGATACTTGTGGGGTGTTTGGTGACTACGTAGTGCCATCGTTCCATGACAAAGGTGAATTGTCCATAGGCTCTGCATGATCCATCATGTCATGACGTGGGATTCCCCTCCAGGATGTCTGGGCATGGGCTCGTAATTCATAGGACATCTAGGATACTTACCGTAGATATCGTAGTAGTTTAAATAATTGCGAGGGAATCAACCCTACAAGATGAAGAACGATTAGGGGCTTGCCCTTAGTATGGGATGTATAGAATTCGAACAAGTGTGCATTAGTTTCATTTAATATCATTAACTGCATTAAGGATTAATTGCACAACACCCACGACATCAATAGGATAGTCCCTCTTTAGCTTTTTTTGTGATCAAGTTTGTGTTTGTTAAAGTATTTAAGAATCGTTATACTTTCGGTATAGCGAGAATGTCCGTATAATATTTCGTCGGTTGTAAGCAACTGACGTGCCCACAATTTTATATGCAGGACTTGGAATTTATAAGAAGATATCCAAATGAATTTGTTGCTGATGATTACTTAAATGCCAAAGTTGTTACAATTGTACGTTTATCATTGTTGTATTTTATTTTTTCGCTGCGTGTTGATGTAAAAGACTTTGATGTAAATAAAGTTTTAAATTCCTTATAAAATTGTACGAAGTGAAGTATAAAGATCTTGTGGAACTTCGAATTCAGTCTTATTTGGAATTCGGGGTGTTACACTGTCCCCATTGCCAAATAAAATCGCTTCATCGGCATATTTTAGAATTGTACAACCCAGCCGATGTTAGGTTTCGAGGGTAATCTTAGATTAAATACACAGCAGAAAAATTACAAGAAAATATTGAAACTAGCCATGGATCCATGCGAAAAACATAAATCATGTTTCGGAGTTATACCATAAAGATGGATCTGCTGTCTCCACAGTATGCCGATCACAAACTGCAATATTGTGGTGCCTCTACAATATCCATACAAATGGATCAAATCAAGCTTTTCCTCACGCCGCATGCTAGCTGCGGGTAGAGGATGTTCCTCACAATCTCTCTCTCTCACAATTTCTGTGACGGCTAGGGTTTTCTCACGCATCACTTTTCCACATGTACGTATCATATATATAGGTCCATAAAATCAACCCTAAGAGAGTAATGAGGCTATTGGACTCACAATCTGACCTGGTTCAGATTCGTGTGTAGGCCTTTGAACTTTAGTCAGCTCATTTAATCTAATTAAATGTCCAACCAATGTAGGAGTCAAAGTCTTACTTGGATCCCCAATTAAATTCATCTTATGAATTTAAATCACAATTTTGATCCATTCTAAGTGTGTGACCATGTAGGTTCTTATTACGTTGACAGTAATACTAAAATCACAAACAGTGAGCGGTATCTAGCAATACATCACTGCTACTCATGTAACGAAAATGCCAATGATTTGACATAACCTATCTGTGACCAATATTACCATGTAGTCTAGTCTCTTTGTCCAGATATCTTAATTGACCACAAGACATAAAGCGTGTCACCTTTGTATTGTTCAATCTTTGGTTTCTTGATGTCCGAGTAGATTCACTAAAATAAATGAGCTTAATATCTCATATTGACTCATTTGAGCACGACCATGCATTTTGTAGTCTCACTCAATCAAGGGGCCCATAGATATCGCTCCTGTTATGTAAGAGAGACAAATCCTATGTAAGTCACTCACATCCCTCCACATGATTTGTAGTATATCCAATAGTCTACTTTATAATCACCTTATTACAGACAATATTTGACGATATTAAAATATATAACTTCTCATGTAGGGAACCGTAGTGACTTCAAGTCAAGGGACTACATGCGCAAAACTGCTTATGACACTCACGTAACGATCCATGCAACATTCTCATGGTGGATCAGTCCAGTGCATTATTACTCTAATATGTACCCATGTGAAGACTTGATATCTCATATCCATGACCCGTGAGATATGGTCATCAGTCTACGTACATACTAGTCTCTATGTATTATTGTTGTCCTAATTCACAATAATACTTGACTAGGGACATTTAAGAATTGTGTTCTAATTACAACCAATTGGATCTCACAATCAAGTCATGCACTTGATATCCCATGGTCTACTATTCTAAGAAATTTATTATGTTCATTTAATCACAATAAACAACAAAATAAATGAAATGCCTCATAGATGAAATAAATATCATGATACAATGTAAACTAGTAATGTCAATACAAAACTGGCCTCTAGGGCATACAACAACAGCCAATTCCTACCGCTAGCAACTGGTGAGATCCAACCCACTTGCTTACAGTTGTCTAACATGGACTTAAGCACATCCGCAACAAGGGTGAATAAAAGGTGAGAGAGAGGATCCCCTTGACGCGGTCCTTTCCTACAGGAGAAGGGATGACATGTTCTTCTGTTAATCGAGATGGATGTTTTACTCGTAATAAGGCAGTGCTTGAACTATCTAATCCATTTATCTTTAACCCTTCCCCTTTAGCATTTTTAACATGCATTCACAGTCCAAAGAATCATATGCTTTCTCAAAGTCTAACTTTAGAAGGTAGCTCTTTTCATTTGTAAAATGATGAATCACATCTTCGGCAGTGGCCACGCAATCGAGAATACATCTCTCCCTTATAAAACTAGATTGTTTGCGATTGATTAAACCATCCATTATCTTCCCTAGACGATTGGCTAAGATCTTGGAGATAATCTTAACTGAATAGTTGAGGAGACTAATGAGTCTGAAATTCCCCACCCCATGGGGTTCCTCTTGTTTGAGGATAAGGATAATTTCAGCAAAGTTGAAGATGCCCAATTTCAGACCGTGGTCGAAGACTTCATCCAAAAGGGACATAATATCCTCATTGATTTCGTCCCAAAAGAATTGGTAGAACATCATAGGGAACCCGTTTGGCCCTGGCATCGTATCTGATCCCATCTGAGTGATCGCCTTTTTCACTTCCTCCTATGTGAACGACCTCCAAATTTTGCAAAGATTGAGTTGCATCATGGTGTCTGTTCTGCCAAAGTTCTCCCTCAGGAGTGTTCGAAACCCTTTTTTTTGCCCGAATAAGTTCTAATAATGAGACTAAAAAGTATGTGTAATTACTGACTCATTCTGAGAAACTCCAGTGTCTATTTGGATGGAAAAGATAAAGTTAGATCTTCGTCTTGCACTAGCATCCCGATTTAAGAAGGCAGTGTTCGCGTCTCCATCTTTGAGCCACGAAATCCTGGACCTCTGCTGCCACTTGATCTCCTTGAGTTTGTACATATTAGTAGTGTTATCCCTAAGTTCAAGGAGTCTGTTTCGCTTCTCCTGGGAAAGGTTACGGGACTCCTCCAGTCTTTCTAATTCTTCGATGCCCTTGAGGAACAAGTCTTTTGCACTCCAAATATTGGAGAATCTAGTGCGGTTCCATCTACGCAATCTATTGTGTAGTCTTCGAATTTTTTCATACCAGTGTGTTGCTGCATCCGTACCTTGTGTTGGTAGAGCCCAGCTTTCCATCACCATGTGGTGAAAATCTTGAAACTCCAGCCAGACCTTCCTGTTATAATTGCTCTAAGAATGATCTAGAGAGGAGATAGCAAGATTCCATGTGCTAAGAAAGAAATTGAAAGTTCAATGTTTGTCGTATTGCTCACTCAATTGAATATATACTTAAAGTAGTAGGAGTTGTGCGTAAATATTAAAGGAAAATATTACCATGAGCACTAGAACCATGAAGCACAAGCTAATGTACTTGCGTGTGACTACGCATTACCAACTGTGCCCCCAAAGGGGAATTGCGCCTTGCGAGGGTATGGAAATACTGACTGGACATGGACTTAGATAAACGCAATTCCACTTTGACATATGTGGACATCCTTGTAAGACATTTGTAAGATCCTGCAAAATAGTATATAACAATTTTGTACATTAGTTCGTGTGTGATTGAGAGTTGCATGTATTAATAGATTTTTATCAATTTTTAATTGAGTAAATATTGGGACATATTATTTAATATATGTTTTGAGCCCGGCAATGGTAGAATTGTTGAACCGCAGTTGAGATAATTTCTCAATTAAATTGTACGTTTGTCTCTACATACAACTATTTTCTTTTGAGTATTGTGTATGCAATTGCCTTTCGTAGTATGAGTATATATATATATATATATATATATATATATATATATTAAATAAATGTGTATTTCTATAATTATCCATAAAAACCCTAAACCACTTATCCAAACCTTAAACCACTCACAAAACTATGTGCTTGTTTGGAGTTTTGGTCACCCCTCTTTCCCTCACCCTCATCTCACCCCTCAATCATTTTAGCCGGTCTCCACCATCCCCCTCCCTATTTAAACCCCCAAAGAAGCCATCTCTCATCTTAATTCTTCATTTTCTAACCCTAAAAATATTCTTCTTCTAAAAGCTTCATTTTCTCCTTTTCCTAGCATTTCCTACAACTTCATTTCTTCTTCAAGCTTGGCTTGGAAAGTTGGAGAGCAAGCATACAAGGAGGAGAGCAAGGAGCAAGGAGCTAGGAGGAGGAGGAGCCAAACAAGGAGAAAGAGAAGAAGAGATCATCAACAAACTTCTTAAGTAGGTGTCTTTCTAAACTCTATGCTTGTGAATTTGTTTATTTTTATGGGTGTGATAAATAGTTGCTGATTTGGGCTTGCTAGATTGCATGAATAATTTTTTTTAATGTTTTTAACTTAAGTTCTTGAGCTAAGATTGCTAATTGTTAGATAAAGCTTGAATCTTGTAAAGAAATAAGCATGGTTTGATTAGAAATTCATAACTTTGTGCTATTTTGGAATTAAGGATTGAATTTTATACAGTACCATCTTGGTTGTGTGTATGAACTCCACCAAGTTTCATAAATTTTGGATGTGTTTTGCTATTTTAATAAATTCTATCTTTTTGCTGGTTTGGGAAAAAGTTTCTGCTATGTTGAATTTTAGCATGCTTGACTTGCAAAAATCATATCTCCATGGTTATTATGAATTTAGATTGGAAAATTTTACTATATAGCTTCTCATTTAAGTCTGTCATAACTTTACCAAATTTTGTAATTTTTGGATATGGTATCTTAAATTCAATCTTGTTGCTGGTTCGGGGATAAAATTTCTGCTCTGTGGGTTTAACTTGCTTGACTTATAAAAATCAAAACTTGGTGTCCTTTGGAATTTGAACTTGAAATTTTTGTAGTAGTATACTAAGTCATTATGGAACATTTCTACCGAGTTTCATAATTTTTGAATAATAACTGTTATCTCTTTAAAATGCAATTTGCCGTTGTGGTTAAGAAGCAGGGCTGTTGCGGTGTGGTAAAGTGCATCTAATTTAAATATCATATCTTCCTTTATATTTTGGATATTTTAGCTAAATTTTGGATATGCATTGCTCTTTACGTGTTTAGAACATGTCTTAAAAATTTCATAGAATTTTGAGATCATTTGTTATTTTAAAGGAGTTTTATTGTGCGACTGGTCGATAATTTTATCAGATCTGGATGTTTTACATGCTCCTCAGTTTTGGATATTTTCCTTCATTTAAATGAACTATTTTGAGGAAGTTAGACACAATTATCTTTCTAAAGAATCCAAGAACATGAAAGTTCATTGTGTATATTATTTATGATGATTTTTCCAAGCTGCACCAGCTGCAGGTTGTATAGTTAAGCTCACTGTTTTGGTTGAATGTGTGTTTTCATCTTACTAGGGCTTTAGAATAAGACTTAGAATGTTGTTTGTCTGAATTTTGAGTCAGGTTTGATCTTGTTAGAGTAGTGCTTGTATACATCTATTCCATTTTAAGATTAGATTAGCTCTTGTCTTATCTTTGCATCGGTCCACTTGATTGTTATTCAATTTTTCTAGCTTGCTATGAGTTAGATAGTTGTTAATTAGCTTGTGAATCATGAATCTAACGTGTTTGTATCCGACTTTTCAATGTCCACCATTTGATATGTGTTTGGCTATGTAATTAGCTTGTTGATGGTCTAGGGTAATGATTATCACCTTAAGACTATCAACCCATTTGTTGACCCTTAATGATTAGTAACTTTCTTATCTCGAGTGCTATGGATGAAGACGGTCTTCATGCGCCGGCGGACCGTTACCCATGGAGGGATTGATCGCGGAACGGAGACGGGATCAAGATCCAAGCAAGAGGGTGGTTGGAGATCGATGGAGGTCGAATCGCCAATGTCGCTAGGTCAAGTTTGGGCCAAGTTAGGCCAACTCTTAAGCCTGGTCTGGGGGCAATGTTGGTTTACCTAGGGCTTTGTGATTTTTGGTTAAGACTGGGTTTTACTAGCAAGTAATTTTCTGGTAATCTATAATCTTTTCTCAATTTAGATTTGTTGTTGCTTAACCAGGGCCAGTAGTAGTATCCTAAGGCCAAAGCATGTCATTGGTATTGATAGGATAGGCACTAGTCGGATGGTTGTACTCGTCGGTCAAGGGAATACGTGTGATGCCGTCTCGCCTGGTAAAGGGATGGGCGGCGTAGTCTCGTCTGTTAATCTCTGGGATCTAGTGATAAGAATGGGAAGTGCGTATTATAATTCTCCTGTCGGACGTTAGGAATGGATCCTAAGAATCCGTCAAGTTCTATGTTGTTTAATAAGGACAGAGAGCTAGAGTAAAACTCAAAATCACGAGTAAGACTCGAGGCATCCTGGTGATCTTGCGGGCTACCTTTAGCAACTTTTGAGTGAGGTCCGGCACAATGGACGGAAACCAGGCATAGTGGAAAACATGGACACCACTACTGACTACAGTGGTGGAATCAGACTGACCAACTGCAACCTCATCAGTCACTAGATGAATGTCAGGAACGAAAAAGAGTACAAGAGTAGAATGCATGGCGAGGGATCGAACCCTACAATCAGAATGAAGCGAACACCTTGGAAAGTATGTAGTGTAAGATGCATACGTTTCCATCGAAGTTGTGTTTGGGAACTATATAGTATGGGATGCATATGTTTCCAATTGAATTTGTAAACCCCGTTTCCACCTGTAAATATTTTCTGCATATTTTCTGTGTTTTGATTATGTATCAAGATTTTCCTTTTTCTTAAATTAGTTTTGTTTTAAATTTGTTTTTGGATCTCCTATTAAAGTCCATTTCTAATCGTTAATTGTATTTGTAATTATTTTCAAATGACTATATATTTTAATACAAATCTTATTCCAATTTATAAGTTTATTTTCTATTCATAATTGGTTGATTTTTTATATTTTAGCCCAAAACCAAATCTATTATTATTTGTTTTGTATTTGATTATCTAATTAATGTTACTACTTGATTATTTAATTTATGGTTACTCTTTATACATAATAAATGTTTTTAAATCTACACCAAGCCCAAGTTTTCTAACCATTCTATATTAATAATATTTTATTATTTGATTGTTTAATGTATGAGTTAAGCCAAAATCCAATTTAATATAAACCCAAAACCCAGCCCAATATTATTTCGTGTATTAATGTAAGCCCAACTATTAAAACCCAAGCCCACATTTGTATACCCAAACCCGTTAACCCATTTGTCTTTCCCAACCCAAATTCAACTATCAGTATACAAATCTGTCTAGATATCTCCACTATCCCCTTAATCTCCCTAATTCCTCACTAATTACTCCATTACAAATCTCCATAATTAATCCCCTCATATACAACACCACCTGACCGTCTGCCTTGCGACCACTGCAGTCGCAACCTGCATGCCACCATCCCCGTAGCCTTGTCCTCCTCGCTTCGCAGTCCCACCTCTACTGCCACCTTGAGACTTCCATTGCTGCCGAACCCATCGCCACAGTCTTTCGACGCCTCGTCGTCGTACTGCACCCAACGCTAGTCCCCTGCAACTACTGCTCCTACACACCATCATTGCTATTGCCGAACTCTGAAGCCACCTTGCTGCACACCCAAGCTAGTACCATGTCGAGCTCTCCCTGCAGATCCCCTGCATCCCGACCATTCCAGAGGACACCCCCGATCACCTTGCCGCCGCTGTCCTCACCGCACCCCGATGAGCGTTGCGCCCCTCGTTACTATACGCGCTCTGCCACCCTCAACCTTGCCATCCCTTGCCGAGTTTCTGTTGTCTCTCATAGTGGGTTACTGCCACCTTTGCTTGTGGCATTGTCGCTGTCCTGTGTGTTGCTGATGTCTCTTGCTGAGTTACTACCATTTCTCGCTGTGTTCTTGCTGTCGCTCTAGCTTGTGTTCTCGTCGTACGTGAAAATACCATAATAAGGCAAGTATACCTTGTTCATCTCCTTTATTCTGTACAAGCATATCGTTTGATCTCTCGAAACTCGTTATTCTTGTAGTATTCATGTTTCTTGTTGTTCCCATATCTAGATTAGTCGTTATATTGAATCGAATCAATCCATTTGCCTCCATGATTCGATGCCAACAAAAGATCATATTTTTCTATTGTCCTCACATTCATTGCATAAACACAATTTTGAAACTATATGTTTGCAAGTGAGAACCGTTACAATTATAATTGGCAAGTTGCTGTCTTGCTGTTACTGTAACTTGAAGCTAGATTTTGACCTAGCTAATGTTCAAATTAATTAGAGCTTTGTACACTAGAGTCGTAGCCCTGTGAATCTAGTTTCTGGAAAATTCGATGGATTCAAATTCAGAGTTGTACATAACGAGTTATCATGTTTTTCGTACTGCTAGGTCTACACATTCCAGATTGTTACTTACACCACATCGACATATTTCACAAATTAAAATGTCATGTTAATAAGTGAATTAGGACTTGATATTTATTAGCATACTACTAGACTTGATGAACAGCCGTAATATAATTTTTATAGGATTTTTTGAATAGATTTCTAGACCCGTTATATATATGTAGACTTGACTCTAGAATCTTGTTATTACACTAGACCAGTAGAGAACCCAAGTTTCGACCTATTAGCAGTTATAATCACTTTGAGCAATTTAAATAGAATTCCTAGCTCTCTGTGTTAGGAACGAAGACACTTGACGGATTCGTAATCTGACTTACGGGTCACAAGTTATTCTAAATTCACCACTGTACTGTTATAACTCTAGATTCACTGCCGATCTATGCATCATAATGTTCTAATAATTCATTCAATAGATTAACTTAAGAATTTGAAGCTAGAAGTTGTAGAATTTGTTGATGAATAGTCTCAGGAGTTAAATCATAAATTTTTTGACAATTTTAGTAAACTTTCTAGTCGACTTTCACATAGGATAATCTCGTACTGGGTTACTGCCTGCGCAGTAAACCCAATAAGAACTAGTCGGTAGACTATGCTGCTGTAGTCTAAATGTATCGTGTGAATATGCCTTGGAATCGGCATGAAGTCTACTTTCTGGAACTCCTGGCGGTACTTGATTCTCTTTTCTATAGCAACGGAAAAGTGGGTTTTTTTACACAAACATATTGCTGTCCAGAATTGTAACTTCATGCTCTTGATTATAAATATGTTTGTTTTCTTGCTTTTAATTAATTGAACTTGCATATCATGCATTGCATAGCCTTGATACTCCTTGATCCTGTCCTGATACTCATTTTCATTGTGCATGTTTATGTTTGATTATTGTAAAAGAATAACAAGCTGGGGTAATAAGGGAAAGAATCTAGCAGTAGACAATAAATGAGAGTGTACTTGGAAGGAGGACCATGTTTCTCGTAATAGTGACTATGTATATGTTTACATAATATGATATGATTCTGGTTACATGACATGACACGATATGATATGATATAATTCTTGTTAGTATCACTGGAACACCCAAGTACATGACCCTATAAAATTCACAACTAGAGTCTAAACATTAACTTGATTGTATACACCCGAACCTGTGGTATGGGACACAGGTTAGTTAGGATTTATAAAATATTGCTAGACTTGAGATTAACACTAAATACATGCATGATTCCTGGTTACAAGTTACATGTTACAAGTTTACATGATCTCGTTTACAAGTTACATAATTCCTGTTTATACGTTACAAGATACATGTTTACATGACATGTTTCCCAATTGGTTATATGTTGAGACTTGTTCCAGTTGTTACTTGCATTACACTTGATCATGTTGTATTACAATTACATTGCCAGATCATGTTTTCCTTCTTGTCCAGTTCTGTTTATCCCGTGTGATATATATTGTTTCTCGTTATCATGTCTGTTCCATATTTGAATTGCCATTTTTTATTGTTTTCTCAGCTATGCCTTGTTTCCTGTCCCTATTTAGCTTGTTACTACTTGCGGCTCGTAACTTGCTCTAACAGATACCATCTACCTTTCTTTGAGTTAATGTTGTACAAGTACAGCGATGGTATACTAAAGGAACTTGGCGAACTACTTACTGAATTGTTTATTCTCAGACTTATTGTAAGTTCTTGTATCTCAGATATTGTTTATTGTATTACATTGTTGTTCCTGTAATTAATTGTATTGTTGAGCTTGCTGGTATTGTACATCTTATGGATGATATGAGTTGGTATACTTATATCATTCGTTGGGCCTCAGTTGCATGCCCGTGTTTCCATATAATGGGAAGCGGGGCGGGACAAGGTTTTTAGTGGTACCAGAGCCAGGTTAGGCCTTAGCCAGGTTGGGTTTAGGCCCTAATAGGTTAGACTCTAGCCAGTTCGAACCATGTTAAGCTTAACAATATGCACACTGCATTGATCACATGAACATGTAATAACCATCTTTAATCTGGATACTTGTCTTATTCCCTTCTGTTTTCTTTGCGATTCGTCGATCCGCATCGCTTGACCTTCTACGAGATGTCGGCGGGTTGGATCATCACCACGACATGAAGCGTTGTCGTTCGCTTTAAGGTGTTCAGGCAAACCCAGGAGATAATGAATGTTGATGGCAAAGTCTTCTCGATTAGAGTTGCCCATCGGAAGCGTGGTGGGCCCATAACCCATAGGTCCCAAAATTATCATGTTGCTTCTCATTCCTTGCATTGTTTACTTCCTTTCCATTCCTTGCATTCATCCTCATCCATTGACTCATTAATTGGTTCAATTCTCCCATATCCATTCTTTCTTCGATTCCAATTCTACCTACTCCATCTTCTTGCTTCGTTGTCTCACAAGTCTTGTGCTATTTCTTTCCTTCTGATACCGTTTAATTTCTTCCATGCATTCCATTGTCATCATTCACTGAATCTTTATTCAACATCATTCTAGATCACTCCTTTCCTATCCATATTCCTTCTTATTCTGATGTTGCCACCGTTTTGTTTTTCTCTATCTAATTCACTGTTTTGTTATCCCGCAAGTTTGGTTTTGCTTTGCCTTATGTTCCGCCTGAATGAATTTCGAAGAAAAAATTCTTCTTATACGGTGGGTAGGATTGTAATCCCCGTTTTCAGCTATACGTATTTTAGCGTATTTTCTGTGTTTCGATTCAGTATAAAGATTTTTTGTTTTCTAAAATTCATTTTGTTTTAAATTTGTTTTTGGATCTCCTATTAAAGTCCATTTCTAATCGATAATTGTATTTGTAATTATTTTCAAATGACTATATATTTTAATACAAATCTTATTCCAATTTATAAGTTTACTAGGTTTGCCCGTTGACATGTGCCTACGACGCGTCTTTGGAATGGTGCACCTGATTTTATTATATAAAATAGTTTTTGAGGTCCAACAAATTAATTGAAGTAGTAAACATGTTATATAAGGAAGCAGTATATCTACCTTTAAGCTCAACCATCGCCTTCTTGATCATTAGCTTGAACTTACCTGAAATGCATATAGTTTGTTAGAAACACTGCATAAAGTTTTTTTTTAACTTAAGCATCACTTTTAGATGCTTGTAATCGTTATGCAAGGACATTATCATATAGGTTTTATAGAGCTTACTCTAATTCCATAGCCACTATGAGCATGTCTAAATACAATGGTAACGTAAGTGCAGGTGTGAAGGTATCTACAATACAAATAATCTAAACATTTGTTTGTCTGAGACTCAGTTTGCAATTAAAATACCTCTTATTATTATTTCAACCAAAATGAAATACATGAAGTTCTCAAAACTCTAGTCCAATCTAATTATTTCTTTATCTCCACTTTGTTTCCCCATTGCACCTTTATAAAAAAAAATCAAAATGGATAAATAACAAATTTACTTTAGCTGTCTTTCTTGAGTGGAGAGTTTGCACCATTCACTAGTAAACTCCAGTCATCCCAATCCTACATATCCAAACATACACAAAAAGTTCTTATATGTTGTTATATTATCCATGGTTTCTAATAACCAGTGAAGGGAACACTTCACGATAGTATTTTCTCTTCTAGTAAAGAAATTAATGTTGCATATTTGCCCAGTTATTTTAGGTTGCTGGTTAGCTTACCTATCCTTCTATGGTTTGGAAGCCCCAATTGAGGTCACCAAATAATCCATCTCTCACTTGTGTACACCTTAAACCAGAACCAATAAAAAACTCATCAAATAAATCACTAAATTAAAAAATTTTAAACATAAAAATAAAAAAATCATACCTCTCTGAACTTAGATCCCATGCACACACAAAATTCGAGTAAAAAAAAACTGAGTAATCCCCTGCACATACAAAATTAAAAATTAGTATGAGAATTCGGTTAATGAGATGAAATTAGAGTCGTTGCATCGCATATAGAATCTCTCGATTCGGTGGAAGGGAGTCGTCGATACGGAGTCGGTTGATATTCGCGCTCAATTTGGTGGAGGGGAGTCACCGATACTGAATCAGCATCGGATCAGATATCGCCGACGACCTCTTGATTGGGGTTCGACATTGGATTCAGATTTGGATTTGCTTTGAGATTTTTAAATTTTCAAATTTCTAAATTTTCGAAATTTTTAAAATTTTAATTTTATAAAAATTTCAATTTTTAAAATTTTATTATTTTTTTAAATTTTTTATTTTTTTAAAAAAATTTTAAGTATTTTTTATTTTCAATTTTTTTTAAATTTTTTATAAGTTTTTAATATTTTTGATTTTTTTGAATTGTTTTTAAAGTTTTAAATTTTTTTTAAAATTTTTTTAATTTTTATTTTCTTAATTTTTTGAATAGGAGATAGAGAGAGAGAGAGAGAGAGAGAGAGAGAGAGAGAGAGAAAGAGATAATTAAATAAATTTGAATTTGAATTTGAGTTTTTGGGAAAACTTTTTTTTGGGTGGGGGGGGGGGGGGGGGGGGGAATGTGTTTTGTGAAGTTAGATCTGGGCCTTTGATTTTGGGGGGATTGAAGGAGAGCCACTTGATAGCTTTCTTTGTGTTTTATTATATAGATTTTCTATTCATAATTGGTTGATTTTTTATATTTTAGCCCAAAACCAAATATATTATTATTCGTTCTGTATTTGATTATCTAATTAATGTTACTATTTGATTATTTAATTTATGGTTACTCTTTATACTTAATAAATGTTTTTAAATCTACTCTAAGGCCAAGTTTTCTAACAATTCTATAATAATACTATTTTATTATTTGATTGTTTAATGTATGAGTTAAGCCCAAATCCAATTTAATTGAAACCCAAAACTAAGCCCAATATTATTATTATTTCGTGTATTATGTAAGCCCAACTATTAAAACCCAAACCTATATTTGTATACCCAAACCCGTTAACCCATTAGTCCTACCCTACCCAAATTCAACTATCAGCATACAAATCTCTCCAGATCTCTCCACTACCCCCCTTAATCTCTCCAAATGCGCATTAACTACTCCCCACTAACCCCATCATTATCTCAACCTAACCCCCTAATTAATCTCCATAATTAATCCCTCTAATCTCCACCCTAATCATCTAACAGCCGTCTCTCTCTCTCTTTCTCTCTTCTTCTTCTTCTTCTTCTTCTTCTTCTTCTTCTTCTTCTTCTTCTTCTTCTTCTTCTTCTTCTTCAGAAACCCAACCGACCCAACCCCCCCCCCTTTGCCAGCATCGCCTCACCCCGAGCGCTCCTCCCTGCCTTCATCCACCGCTTGAGCCACCACCTGCCGTCGACTGTCACCTCGTAACTCCACCTCGAGCAACCCACCATGGTCAATCAACCTCGAGAGCCAACCTCGACCTTGCAAACCCCGAAGCACCACTGCATCCACCTCTGCACCACCACTGTTGTCACTCGACGCTGCCCCTTGCAGTACCCTCGCCATCGCAGCCACTGCCGACCCCCGACGACCACTCGACCCTTGCCTACCATCCCTCGCCACTGCAGCCCTGTCACCCATCTTCGTAGCATCTCGAGCCCCGACTACCTCTTCCTCCTCCTCCTATGCTGCTCCCGACCACCACTGCCGACTGCCTCCTCACTGCACCCCTTCTCCTGCCGTGCCATTGCTCCACCTCACCCTGCGTCACCATCCTCTAGCTGCTCCCGACCTCCTGCACCTCACCATCTCCTACCACCACCGTAGTCCACCCTGTCGCCTACTTCTCACCACCTCGCCACTGCTCTCCCTTGTGCCTAGCCCCGAGCCTCCATTTCCCATTGAAGCTCTGCCATCCTACACATCCTCCCCGTTTACAGTGCTCCAGCCCTTCACCATTGAGCCTTGCCGACTGCCTTTCGCCTCACTATGGTCACCCTCGACTGCCATCTCCATGGGCTGAACCCACCACCTCAACTCTGACCTGCCATTGCCGCTGCTCACCCTGTCACCGCCAGCGCCCCCATTCCCTTTTCTCCCTACCGCTTGCTGTATCTCCTTCCTCAGCCCCTCTCTCTTCTTCGCTCACTGCACCATCGCTCGATGCCAACTCGAGCACCAGCCACCGCCATTGCTGCTGTTGTCCTCGACTCTGACTGCCACCAATAGTGACCCTCCTTCACTACCTACAGCCACCAACCTTTCTGCCACTAGTTGTAGCCGCCGCCTGCATGTGTTGTGCTTTTGCTGTTCTCGCTGCCGCTTTCTGCTGCCGTGTCTTGCACGTGCTCTCGCCATTCCGTGGTTTGCATGTGTGTTGCCACCATCAGAATAACTGTCACTAAAGGAAAGTATCTTGTATATTTTTATTGCTTCGTACAAGCATTTTATTTGAACTCCCACAATTAGTATTCATGTTTGATTATCGTGTTTTGAAATCCGTCACGTCCATGTTCATGAAAAGTGTTCGTTATAAATTTCAATTGATTGAACCATCGTATTGTTCATAGTTTGTGATCTTCCCATGATTAAATCAGTCGATATATTGAATCGAATCAATCTATTTGCCTCTGTGATTTGATGCCCATCAAAAGATCATAAATATCAATTTGTGTGCTTCTGCCCTGCTTCTTGTGCTAACTCGCAGCGCGATTTTGACCTAGTTACAGTTTACATAAATTAGAACCTTATAAATCATTGTTGTAGCCCTATGAATCTAGTTTCTGGAACTTCTTACGAATCCAGATTCCGAGTTGTAGGCTACAAGTTATCACATTCTTAGAACTGTATGATTTCTAATTTCTAGATTACTCTGATTTGAAGTACAATACCATAATTTATTAACTAAAACAGTGTGTTAACAGAAAAATAAAGACTTGAAGTTAACTAGAATGTCACTAGACATAATTATGAGTCACTTTATAATTTTTGTAAGATTTTTAAATGATTTACAGTTAATTTATATATATAAAAATCTTGCATTGAGCTGCTGCCTGAACAGTAGTCCAGTAAAAAAATGTCTGGTTGACATAGCTATTGTATTTATAATGTATCGTGTGAATATTCGTTGGAACCGGCATCAAGTATATTTTCTAGAACGGTTGACGGTACTTGATTCGCTTTCCTATAGAAACAAGAAAGTGGTTTTTTGTACAGCAACGTATTGCTATACAGAATTGTAACTTCATGCCCTTGATTGTAGATATGTTTGTTTTCTTGCTTTTAATTAATTGAACTTGCATATCATACATTGCATAGCCTTGATACTCCTTGATCCTGTCCTGATTCTCATTCTCATTGTGCATGTTTATGTTTGATTATTGTAAAAGAATAACAAGTCGGGGTAATAAGGAAAATATTCAAGTAGTGAACAAAATAGGAGAGTGTACTCGGAAGGAGGCCCTTGTTTCTCGTAATAGTGACTATGTATATGTTTACATGATATGATATGATTCTGGTTAAATGACATGACACAATATGATATGATATGATTACATGATATGATATGGTTTTTGTTAGTGTCACTGGAAGACCCGGGTACATGATCCTATAGAATTCACCACTAGAGTCTTAACGTTAACTTGATTGTATGGACCCGAACTCGTGGTATGGGACGCAAGAATACGTGCATTAGTTAGGACTTATAAAAGATTGCTAGACTTGAGATTAACACTGAACACGTGCATGACTCATTTTTACAAGTTATATGATTCCGGTTTACAAGTTACAAGTTACATGTTACATGTTACAAGATTACATGATTCTTGTTACAAGTTACATGATTCCTATTTATAAATTACAAGATTCCTGTTTACATGACATGTTTCCTGATTGGTTATATGTTGAGACTTGTTCCAGTTGTTACTTGCATTACACTTGATCATACTGTATTACAATTACATCGCCAATTCTTATTTTCTTTCTTGTTCAGTTTTGTTTCTCCGTTGTTATACATATTGTTTCTCGTTATCATGGTTGTTCCATATTTGAATTGCTATTTCTTATTGTTTTCCCAGTTATGCCTTGTTTCATGTCTCTGTTATGCTTGTTACTACTTGCGGCCCGTAACTTACTCTAACGGGTACCATCTACCTTTCTTTGAGTTAATGTTATACAGGTACAGCGATGGGATACTGAAGAAACTTGGCGAACTACTTACTCAATTGTTTATTCTTGGACTTATTGTAAGTTTTTGTATCTCAGATATTGATTATTGTATTACATTCTTGTTCCTGTTATTATTATTATATTGTTGAGCTTGCTGGTATTGTACAGCTTATGAATGATGTGAGTTGGTATACTTATATCATTTGCTGAGCTTCAGTTACGTGCGCCTGTTTCTGTATAAGGGGAAGCGGGGCGTGACAGAATTGCATTAGAGTAAGTGCATCATGTGCATTTGTGAATTGTGCATTAGACTCTAGGGCATGGCATACACCGACACTTGTCGATTTATCTGCACATTTTCTTTTGCACCTAATATTGATTGTTGAGTTTGGAAAGTCACTGGTTTTATCAACATTGTGTCAGTTGCATTTAACTGACGTATCCACAGTCTGTTTAGTTGCAAGACTACTGGATCGTGAAGGCAGAAGACTCGAGCTGCGTGGAGCGTCAAGTGGAGATTGCAAGATTTGTACAATGATTAATTTGATGTAATTTATGTGAATTCAGGATGTAATTCATGATGTAAATTTATGTAAGATTACATTGTACAATGTAACTTTCTGGGATGAAATCATAGTTTTTAATTTCCTGTATTTCTGTATTGTGAGAGTATTTGAAGTGAAAATTCTGGCTTGTGTATCGAGTTTCCGGTATTGAGAATTCGGGGCGCTACAATATTCCACTTTCTTAATGTAGTAAGAATACTCGTGTCACATGGTCTTCAATGAGAAAGTACATAGCTTGTGCAGCTACCACTAGAAGGGCTATTTGGTTGGAGAGGTTCTGTTAAACGCCTTGTTGAGCCCCTACCGTAAGGATCATGCCATTGATACCACAAGTAATAGCTAATTGAGACACTCCGTAATGGTGGGAGGATGATCCAAAATGTATTTCCTTTACTGATATGCTTGAAAAAGGAAGCTACTTGGTGGAGCTATGTTTTTGGTAAGATATGAGAGCAAAGGGATTCATTGGTTGTACAAGTTATATTCTAGGTAGTTGACAGGAACCATCATTGATATATACATTGATCTCTTCTAGGTTTGAGTTTGAAATATATATTGGATTTTTTTTGTATTGTATTTAGCTTTTCCCTTTACTATTCTTGCATGTTCATGGCATATATATATATATATATATATATATATTATGAATCACTGAACTATAAACAACAAGTCATGTCAGAGAGCACATAATATGCTTTACTCTTGAATATACTGTTGAAAAAATTGTACATGAAATTGAATACTTCTCCAAGACACGTAAAGAGATATCCTGTCCTTTAAGAAATGTTTCGCCCCAGCATGATGTCACTAACAAGGGATATGCGAAAATTCCTCTCAGGATACAAAGGAGATGTTTGGTTCAATCGGTGACTCGAATGACCGAATCAGAGACACTCAAAAAATTTGTACTGACGATGCTATACAACTCGAAGTGAACTCGTATCTTGCAATTTGGGTAATAAATAGGAGAAGGAAGCCTTCTTACGATTGGACATGTCCAATTGTGAATTGTTACCTTCTTGAATGGACATTTCCATTCACTTGAAGAGATGAACCTCTTCGTTGGGATGTGTCCGATCGTATGGAGCTGTTTAGCTTTCGGGGGCGTTGTCCCCGAGCCCCCACTATTGGGCGCTGCCCCCTCGACCCCCTGCTAAGGGACGCTGCCCCTCGACCCACCGCAACCTGACCGGGCAGGTCGATCCCCGTTTCGTTACGGCAACATTCGTCGGGGTTGACAACTCGAATCGCAAGACAATCACATTTTAAAATGTGCACTTTATGAAAAAATATCTAACATATACCGCTTGGACACTCTTGGAGAGTGAGCGAGTTAAGACCCAGACACACTAAGTGAAACCGGGTACACTTAGAGCACGAGGTACTCTGAGATTTCTCGTAGAAACTAATGGGTCATTGAGGTAGGAGTTGGGAAAATATCACATAATGCGATGAGGCTCAAATAAGATCCAAATCTGATGCATGATAAGCCTTGTACTAAAACTGAGCCGAGCATGAGCTCTAAACCGACAGGGCTTTAGGAGCAACACTGTTTGTCGATGTTCAGTAAAAGACACCAATTATGGCTGGTAAATCTTAGTCTTTATGGATGTTGAGCCGACATGTGTTTGCCACTTTAGTTACTTATGGATGCTCCATCATAGCACACTAACTCATACAAGGGTATGATAGATTTGACCAATAGCGTGTTCAGAATTAGCATGCTTGTAAAGGATGATGCCTTGCTGCAATGAGCTCTACGCAGTCAATCACTTGGAACTCCATCTTAATCCTTTTTCAGAAGTAATTTGGGCCTAAAATCACATCTTTGCTACTTGGGTTGTTTTAGTGAAGGGATGCTTATTGTAAGTGCATACTGGCAGTACCAGTCAAAAAAGTTGCCAAATGACATAATTTGAGGATACTTGCTTAAGGATAGGATCTTGTGTTGCCAAGTGTGAAAAATGACAAATTGGCTAAACGTCGTAGTGGGTTTTTGTGGCACAACCTATGAGCAGGGCTCATATAAGGGGTAAAGTATTGGGATTGGGACGTCAACCAACGCCCGTTGTCACAGCAGAACTAATAGAGCAATAAAGAAGTCGAAGTAGATGAGACGAATATATTGAGCAAGCAAGTAGATGCACCAAACTAACACAAACACACTAATAACTTATCCCGGTTAGCTTTTGCTTAATCCGGAAGAAAATATAGGGAGATCTGATATTCAACTAGAAGATATTATAAGGAGTTATTGATTCACTCAATACAAGGAATTAAATTCACCCACCAAGAACTATCTCTCTCTCGAGCCTCTCTTTGCAATGGAGAAAAGAATCTATGAAGTACTCTCTCTCATATTGGAGGAGTTTACAATATATATAGAAGAAAAGAGAGAAAATCTATGTCTAATCTTGATTCTCAGTCGTCCGATATAACCTGAAAAAGAAGTAACTGAATAGGAGCCGCACAATCTAACTTGGAGTTGAAGATTGGGCTGAAACGACCTAACAAATCGAAGCCAAAAAACGAACACAGCGCCGCGGGTGGTGGACCGTCCAACAAGACCGGTCGACCGTACCACTCTCTGATATTCCCTGTACTTCGAGCGGTCAGGGGGTGCGGTCGACCGCAACATAGGACAGTCGACCGCAACTATACCTACACCTTGCTGCTGCTGTTTTTCCTTCTACTCACTTCGATACTTCGACCTCTGTGCTTCATATTACCTTCTTCTAATATGAACAACGAGTATACAAGACATAATCCTAACATAAAGGGTGTGTGCACACACCAATGAAGCAAGAAATACTCCAAACAAAAGACATTGACAATGACTCTATTCCTACGCTTGATGGTGTGACTTTCTTCTTGCCCTGACCAGGTTGTGAAAGTTATACTCTCCTTTGAAGTCCATCTCTTATACAGTCTCACGCCATATGCAAAACAGTATGAGACGAAGCGGAAAAGACCAGTGTTGATGCAAGTCCTGAGCAAAGACACATTTTTGTTGGAATGTTTTGGCATATGAGTGTGAGTGGAAGATGTTAGTGGGCTGGGTCCAAGACGCGCTCGACCCATTTTTTCCCGGCCAACCCGACCCCTATGTAGGGGTTAGTTTGCGCTCCAAGCAAAGAATAACCCTTGCATCCCTGGTGTGGCACTTTTCTTATGGTTAAAGATACATCATCTTTGTGTAGATTATCGAGGGGCTTTAATCTATTAGGAGTATATCAAGACTGTTGATGAAACTCATTTTCTCCCTATACATTGATGTGTAGAGTCTAAGGTCGAGTCATAAATAGAAGAGACGGTGCAGTAGATTAATTCCACATATTAATACCCTCAAGTTCCTTCAAGGAGGAAGAAGTTTATTGTCTTGTTTCTCTCTTCTCCACTCATCTTTTCATCAGATTCAGGCTTTGAAGGCGTGGACTTTGTGTAGTTTATTATTGTCAAATCCACCACCATTCAAGTTGTTCATTAAGAAAGATCATAGGCTTAGGAGAACAATACTTCCGCTACCAAAATCAATTATATATATATATAGAGAGAGAGAGAGAGAGAGAGAGAGAGAGAGAGAGAGAGAGAGAGAGAGAGAGAGAGAGAGAGAGAGAGAGAGAGAGAGAGAGAGAGAGAGAGCGTTCTTCGGTTGCAAACGGGCCGGAACGGGTCGGTTCGCACGGACCCGTGCGAACTTCGATCTCGACCGTTGGATCAAACCAGATTTTTTTTTGATCAGATCTTGCCTTAACCCGTCGTTGGGAAGAACGGGTTAAGGCAAAATGTGATAAAAAAAAATAGCCTTAACTCGTTCTTGGGAAGAACGGGTTAAGGCTATCCTATTTCATTTTCGTCGACATACAGTTCGTCTTCTTTCTTCCGCTCTCTTCTTGTTTCTTCGACGAACCCAAACACAAAACGACAAAAAAAACCCTAAAAAACCCTAGCTCCGACGCTTGAACTCCCTCGAACTCCCTCTTCTCTCCCAACTCCGAAGATCGTAACCCTCGAACCCCGACGATCGAAACCCTAGCTTCTCTTCCCGAATTCGTTACGAAATCGGAGCACTACATTTCTCTTCCAAACCGATCGCTTGCTTGATTTGGACCTATCTCGTAAGGTATACACTATTTCTTTACCCCAATAATCTACATTTGTAATTTTTTTTTGAATTTGTGTGTAGTAATTTATTTAGAAATTGGGAAAAAATTTAAATGCGTTAGTAGATTTTAGATGTAGAATCGGGTTGACCTCAAGTATATTCAATTGCCGAATTACGTTGTTTGCATTAGTATCTTGTAGAATTACAATTGTATATACGAAATTAGTTAGAATTTTTAGTGCGGTTATGGTTGAAAACCCTGCGAACGACCGTAAAAAAATACGAAACATTCCGAGTAGGTCCGTCTCACGTAGTACAAGCCACACCAACTTGTAGAAGCGAGTTTCGACTCACGGTTCGAGAGATACGGCCGCGTATCGCTTTCGGTTGGAAAAAACCAAGTATAGCGGTGCACGGCCGTATATCGCAAACCGTGACTCGAAACTCGCTTATACAAGTTCGGGTGGCTTGCCCTACGTGAATCCGACCAAGTCGGTAAGTTTTATAATTTTCGGATGCCGTTTGCGCGGTTTTCTCAACTTTCTCGCATTACAAGTTTTAGACTTAGAATTTTGTAAGTGCGGTTAGATTAGATTAGAAAACCCTTCAAACGACCTCCAAAAAATACGAAACCGTGCGAGTTGGTTGGTGTCACCTACGAAAAGCCAAACCAACTTGTAGAAGTGAGTTTCGACTCACGGTTCGAGAGATACGGCCGCGTACCGCTTACGGTTGGGAAAAAAACCAAGTAAAGCGGTAGACGGCCGTATCTCGCGAACCGTAACTCGTGACTCGCTTCTACAAGTTCGGGTGGCTTGCCCTACGTGAATCCGACCAAGTCGGAAAGTTTTATAATTTTCGGATGCCGTTTGCGCAGTTTTCTCAGCTTCCTCGCATTACAAGTTTTAGCCTTAGAATTTTCTAAGTGCGGGTAGATTAGAAAACCCTTCAAACGGCCTCCAAAAAATACGAAACTTTGCTATTTGGTTGGTGTCACCTACGAGAAGTCAAACCAACTTGTAGAAGTGAGTTTCGACTCACGGTTCGAGAGATACGGTCGCGTATCGCTTTCGGTTGAAAAAAACTATTATAAAGCGGTATACGGTCGTATCTCGCAAACCGTGAGTCGAAACTCGCTTCTACAAGTTCGGGTGGCTTGCCCTACGTAAATCTGACCAACTGGGAAAGTTTTAAAATTTTCGGATGCCGTTTGCGCGGTTTTCTCAACTTCCTCGCATTACAAGTTTTTGCCTTAGAATTTTCTAAGTGCGGATAGCTTAGAAAACCCTTCAAACGACCTCCAAAAAATACGAAACTTTGCGGGCTGGTTGGTGTCACCTACAAAAAGCCAAACCAAATTGTAGAAGTGAGTTTCGACTCACGGTTCGTGAGATACGGCCGCGTATCGCTTACGGTTGGGAAAAAACCAAGTAAAGCGGTAGACGGTCGTATCTCGCGAACCGTGACTCGAAACTCGCTTCTACAAGTTCGGGTGGCTTGCCCTACGTGAATCCGACTAACATGGAAAGTTTTAAAATTTTCGGATGCCGTTTGTGCAGTTTTCTCAACTTCCTCGCATAATAAGTTTTAGACTTAGAATTTTCTATGTGCGGGTAGGTTAGAAAACCCTCCAAACGACCTCCCAAAAATACGAAACTTTGCGATTTGGTTGGTGTCACCTACGAGAAGCCAAACCAACTTGTAAAAGTGAGTTTCGACTCACGGTTCGTGAGATATGGCCGCGTATCGCTTACGGTTGGGAAAAAACCCAGTAAAGCGGTAGACGGCCGTATCTTGCAAACCGTGACTCGAAACTCGCTTCTACAAGTTCGGGTGGCTTGCCCTACGTGAATCCGACCAACTCGGAAAGTTTTAAAATTTTCGGATGCCGTTTGTGCGGTTTTCTCAACTTCCTCAAATGAGAAGTTTTAGACTTAGAATTTTGTAAGTGCGGGTAGGTTAGAAAACCCTTCAAACGACCTCCAAAAAATACGAAACTTTGCGATTTGGTTGGTGTCACCTACGAAAAGCCAAACCAACTTGTAGAAGTGAGTTTCGACTCACGGTTCGTGAGATACGGCCGCGTATCGCTTACGATTGGGAAAAAACCAAGTAAAGCGGTAGACGGCCGTATCTCGCGAACCGTGATTCGAAACTCGTTTCTACAAGTTCGGGTGGCTTGCCCTACGTGAATTCCACCTAGACGGAAAGTTTTAAAATTTTCGGATGCCGTTTGCGCGGTATTGCGTCAATTCCTCAAGTGAGAAGTTTTTGACTTAGAATTTTTTTAAAACGGGCCGATTAGAAAACACTTCGAACCACCTCCAAAAAATACGAAACATGGCGAGTTGGTTGGTGTTCCCTATGAGAAGTGACCCGAAGTTGTAGAAGTGAATTTCGACTCACGGTCCGAGAGATACGGCCGCGTATCGGTTGAAGGTTGGAAAAAAACCTAATAAGGCGGTATACGGTCGTATCTCGCAAACCATGAGTCGAAACTCACTTGTACAAGTTGGGGTTACTTGCCCTATGTGAATCCGACCTAGTCGGAAAGTTTTATAGATTTTTTTGTTTTCATTCGTGCGTTTTTCAGTATAATCTCGGTATGTTTGTTTTGTTGTCATCTTTATCAACAACATTTTAATTTTTTTGTCAGGTAGCTAAATGGCTAGAACAAGGCAACCGAGAATCGAGTCCGGTAACACTAGTGGCGCACCAACTACTGAGGTAAGATTGATTACTATTATTGGATTTAAATACAAACATGTAACATTATCTCAATAATAACATTTGTTATATTTATTCGTGTAGGTTAGTTGCCGTCAATCCACATCGGCTGAGGCAGGTCCGTCGTCCTCGGTTACATCACCCGGACCCGTGGACACAAGCGTACTCACCCTGCAACCCAAACACCGATCGGAAGCCGTGTGGAATGGGTCCGATAAAAAATTAAATTTCTGGAAGCACACAGTTCTTCCTTGGGATGACCGTATCACGCCGTATGTGGTAGAGGCCGGTTTCTACGGAGCAAGATTCATTCACTCTGTGAAGCTAGATCGGCCACTCCTTACAGCTCTAGTCGAGCGATGGAGGCCGGAGACCCACACATTCCACCTACCTGTGGGTGAGATGACTGTGACCCTACAGGATGTGGCAATGATAACAGGACTACCAGTCGATGGGTTTGCCGTGACGGGGAACATGGACTTCGATCGAGCTGAAGTTGTTCGGGACTTACTCGGTATCGACCTGCAGTTGGTAGTTCTCCAAATGAAAGAGGCCGCCGAAAAAGATATCCGCGAAAATACCCCCGCAGATTCTGATGAAGATGTATTGAATGAACAAATAGAAGTTGCAAAAGATAAAGCGGAGGAAGAAGTGATGGAGGACGCTTTCGATGGTAAATCACTTTACATCACCTGGTTAAAATTTCAGTTCGAGGAGGGATATTTGAATGCCGAGTCGGATGAGGATGACCTGACGTACTATGCACGTGCATACATTTTTAGTTTGATAGGGGGACTTATCTTCCCGAACTCATCCGGATCAACCGTGCCGCTGATGTACCTACGGTTGTTGGAGGATTTCCGGTATGCGGGTCGCTTTAGTTGGGGGAGTGCGGCAGTGGCGCTACTATACAGGAATTTGTGCACATGTTCTTTAGGTGGCGTACAGATGGGTGGCCCAATGGTGCTGATGCAGATATGGAGTTGGGAACGCATCCACATCGGACGTCCCCGTATTATTCAGCCTACACCGGAATTTTTGGCCGACCCGGGGGCAGCAGAGTTGTTACCTCCTATAGGAGCATATTGGGCCGGCTGACACACGTGGGCCGATAACCCACGCCAATCGCTGACCTACTACAGAGATGAGTTGGACAACCTGCGGGACGAGTTCGTCAACTGGGAACCGTACTCGGCCGACAGGTTGCAACTCGTTCCTCCAGTCTGCCTAGACAGATCCCTTTGGTTGAAGGCTGCACCTCTTCTGAACTTTTCGGTTGTGGAGTTCCAGTATCCTGACAGGGTCTTGCAGCAATTCGGATATCAACAGAAGATTCCCGATATCAGGTCTTACGATAAAAAGTTGCACGAGGTCAGGGGAACGGGACGGGTGCCCAACTTCGATTGGGCTGATTTTCATCATTACCATGTAGCCAACTGGAACACCATGCGGTGGCAAATGACACCGAATTTGATATTTGTCGCGATACCATACGATGGCTCCCTCCAGCAGGCATACATGATGTGGAACAAGCGAATAACCCGGTTGTTCGTTTCTCCAACGGCCGCCGTACTAGCTGGGGTGCAACTTCCGATTCCCCCTACCTAGGTAGAACCACCTCCAGCATATTTCTCCTCCCAGCCGATGTACCAACCAAGGGCTGAGACACATCGAAAAGCGGTCAGTCAAATTTTATATAGTTTGTACGCTTGTACTGTATTTAATTGATGTACAATAATTATGAATGATGTTTAAATTGGAATTTTTCACCAACTGTAGATTGAAAACGCATGGGAGGTTGTTCGAACAGCTGCTCGCGTCCTGAAGACTAGGATACCCGACAGCTTCAAGATGGTAATCCGGGAGATGTTAGCCCCGTGCCGTCGTACTCTGGAGGACGCGGGTGAAGGTCCACAGGTTGAGGCCTATTTGAGTGCCAACGTGCCGCCAATAAGTGTAAGGCGAAAACAAACTGTGAGTAGGGGAATTCGAATCGGCGAGCGACAACAAGTACAAGAAGAGCCAAATCCCGAAGGTGCTGATGAGGAACAGTCGTCGGATGATTCTGATTCTCCCCAAACACATGGCGCACGGCGAAATCCTAAAAGGACGCGGCAACCTCCCAATCAATTCACACCAAGCGGTCGCAAGCGGGGTGGCCGTAGACGGTAATCTGTAATACTCTGTAATAGCGTATCTTTTGGTTGGTGATTTTGTTACTGCAGTAACTAACGTATTGTTTGTTTCTACGTTGATAAACTGTTGTAGGTGAATTTTGGGGCGTGGTATGCAAGCCAAAGTCAAGAACGCCTTCATTTGTAATTAATTGTCTTTTTGCCATGTGCAACCTGATATATGTATAATTTTGGTGTAAATTTTTGAATATTGAATTTATTTAAAGTAATTAAGTGGTTGGTCGTTATTGGACATTTGTCCACCTTCAACTTTCTTGTGAAGATATCGGTTGTATTATTTACTGTGCTGTGCCTTCATTTGTGAATTTGTGAACAACATTTGATGAAGTCATTTCTGTATCAGGAAAAATGTACACTACCCAAAACAAGAACTTAAGTGCTGCACAAATATATATACGTAACCCGTTATTCAGGATAACGGGTTAATTAGCTTAACCCGTTATCAGAAAGGACGGGTTAGGTAGAGAAATATTGACAGTCCTTTGGAAGCCTACAGACCAAGTCTAGGTAAAGTTCTGCTAATATGGATCTTCTTAACCCATCACTGCGAACAACGGGTTAAGTTAACTTAACATGTTCTTCACGACAACGGCTTAGGTAGAGCGATATTGGCAGACATTTAATTCCTACAGACCAAACTACTGCCAATATCGCTGTACCTAACCCGTTCTTGGGAATAACGTGTTAAGTTAACTTAACCCGTCGTTCGCAAGAACGGGTTAGGTAGAGAGTTATTACCAGGGCCCTATCCAAGTTTTCAAATTATACTGCCAAAAATCGAAGTACTTAGCCCGTTCTTACAAATAACGGGTTAAGGTTACTTAACCCGTTCTTGTGAATAACGGTTTAAGGTGTTGAACAAATTTTGGATTTTCTACAAATTTCTCTTCACTCTTTGCGAGAACTGTCTCCAGAAGTGTGCAAGGTGACATTAATATGCCCATAAATTGTTTATTTTTTTTATAATTTTCCATGTATTCTCCCGTAACTAACCACTATAAATTTGTTACCATAATAAGTTTTGTGAAAGTAAAAAAATTAAATTACGCGTTTTTTTGTACCGAGGGTTAGGGTTAGGCTAAGGTAGGGTTAGTGTCGGGTTAGGGTTAGGTTAAGATAGGGTTATTGGTGAGTGCATGTGTTTTGTTTTGGTTAATTAGGTTCATATTTGTGGATCCCCACATCTATATTTGACTTTGTAACATGTGGAACCACATGTAAAACATGGCAAGTATCTTAATTTGTGGTACGAGTCGTTAACTTGTAGTACATTAACAGGCCGTTCTAAATTTCCACACTAATGAATCCATCGATCCATCAGTCAATCAAATATATCTTCTCCCACATGTCTTTATTGTGCTACTACATGTGAACTCGTGCCCACACATGTGATCCGATCCAAGTTTTGTTAGCCATCTATATTAGATCTGGTGGCATTGCGCTCTAATAACACAGAGGGGCTTTTCCATTAGGAATACCCTCATCATCACAGTTGATCCAAACCCGTTATTGGTCTTTTTGTACGTGGATGTGGGGATCTACATGTGGTTTTTCCCCTATATGGGCTACATGTGGGATCTACATGTGGTTTTTCTAATATTGAACTTGTTCTACTATGAAGACAAGCAGAAGTGAGAGTCTATCAACGACAAATTAGAATGAGGACCAGCAAGAAAGCCTAAAATGATTCTTATCAGTCCTTCCACTATAAGTGCATGCCTCATGTACCCACATTAGGGAATCTACATATGTTTTTTTCCATACATAGGCTACATGTAGGGACCTACATGTAGTTTTTCACCCATACAGAGTACATGTGGGATCTACATGTGGTTTTTTGCCTGTATAGGCTACATGTGGGATTCTACATGTGGTTTTTCCGCATATAGACTACATGTGGGAATCTACATGTGGTCTCCACAGAAGAAGTGGTGTTGTCATCTAAGCCAAGTGACCACCACAAGCCAGAAAAATTTGAACATACACCTAAGTGGGAAAAAGCACCAAGCTAAGTGGGAACATACACCTAAGTGGGAACATACACCTAAGTGGGATCTACACACTACAAAAGAAACCAGATTTACCGGCGAATATTCCCCGGCGTTTTACTAGTAACGCCGGTGTAGGTAGCGATTAGGATGGGGCCACCAGATGCGATGGTTATATACCGGCGGCCGAATCAAAACGCCGGTGAATCCGATTATTCACCGGCGTTTTATTTAAAAACGCCGGTGAAGTTTATGATTCACCGGCGTGTCTAATTAAAACGCCGGTGAAAAGCTGCGATAAATCCCATCTGCCTAACCTTTCGCTCGCCATTACCCTAAACCCCAAAAAAGTAAAAAGGAAAAGGCGCTTCGTTTTCCCTCCTTCCTCGCTCTCCTTCCCGCGCGTTTGCCTCCGCCGCTTCGTCCTCTTCGACGGGCTTCGAACATTCGTCATCGTCCCCTCTTCCCTTCGCCATTTTCGATTTCCCTCCTCCCTATCCCGATTTGGAGGTGAATCGGCGAACGGAAAACGATCGTGTCGCCCCGCTCTCTCTCTATCTTCCCCCCCACGCTCGTCGCCCCGCTCTCTCTCTCTCTTCGGTATCATCTGTTGATTCCCCTAATTTTTGATACTTAGCATTTTTTTCTGATAGATGCATGTTGAAATTTTCATGTTCTTATAATGTTAATGAAGCTGATTTCATGCATCTGATTGTCTTCTTGGCATGTTTGTTTGATATAAAATGGGTTCACTGTGAACCGACGATGCACAACAATAGGGTTTTAGATTGGGTTGGGCACAACCATTAGTGGAGCAACATATATGCTCAGATAATGTAAATTTTCATTTCAAGAAACTGTTAAAGTTACCTGCAGATTGCCCTCTTTGGCATGATTTTTTAACCAAAAATGGGTTCACTTCCAAACTAAGTATGCTGCGAGAAATTTCATATACTTTCTTATTGTTAAATAAGCTTAGTTTGGAAATTTCATCTTGGCATGTTTTTTTAACCAAAATGGGTTCACTGTGAACTGAGGATGTTATAGCTACGGATGCCAAAATCCTCCGGATATGCTGAACAATTGGGTTTTAGATTTAGTTAGGCTAAAGAATTAGTAGATCAACATATATGCTCAGATAATGAAAATGTTCATTTCAAGATACTGTTAAAGTAACCTGTTTGCCATCTTTGGCATGATTTTTTAACAAAAAATGGGTTCACTTCCTAACTAAGTATGCTGCTAGAATTTTCATCTTCTTTTACTGTTAATGAAGCTTATTTCATGCATCTGATTGCCTTCTTGGCATGTTTTTTTGGTATTAAATGGGTTCACTGTGAACTGAGGATGCTATAGTTGTATGCCAAAATCCTCCACATATGCACAACAATTGGGTTTTAGATTTAGTTGGGCTCAAGAATTAGTAGAGCAACATATAAGATCGGATAATGGAAATTTTAAATTGGCCATACTGTTAAAGTAACCTGATTGCCCTCTTTGGCATGATTTTTTAACCAAATAATGGGTTCACTTCCAAACTAAGTATGCTGCTAGCATAGGCCTCATCTTCTTTCACTGTTAATGAAGCTGATTTCATGCATCTGATTGTCTTCTTGGCATGTGTGTATTTGGGACCTTGACAGGTACAACATGCCGAGACATTTAAAGAGGTCAACTATAAATGATGGCAACGAGAGCCATGGGGATGAGCAGCCACTACAGAATAGTGGCAGTCAAACCGAAGAGGGTGAGGGTAGCACGCCGCCCACTGTCAAAAAACATCGTGGGCGGACGAAGATGACGAATGTTTGGAGGCTTCAGAATGATGAAAGGATCGAGGTGGAGGCGAACGATGTTGGGCAACCAGTTGGCGACAACGCCAGCAAATTTTCCTCCTTCATTGGTGTCATAGCAAGGAACCCCCGCATACTTCCTCTGTCATACGAGAGTTGGCCGAAGGTGCCAACCACCACAAAAGCCACCGCTATTACGACCGTCAAGGTATTTCTCATCTAAAATACATAATTGGTCGGCGAAAAATTATTATTGAAATATGTATTATTAGTGATGGGTAATGAATTTTGCAGCAATACTTCTCGTTCGCCGACTCCCTTACTTCTTGGGTTGAAAAGTCACTCTCGAAGAAGTGGAGGGACTACAAGAGTGAATTGAAGTCGAAGTTTTATAACAAAGAGCTTTCAGAGGAGGAGAATGCAGTGAATGTGCCAGAAAATGTGGAGCCTTCGGATTGGCAATTTCTTGTGCACTACTGGAGTTCGGTGATCGGTCAGGTATTTACATTAAACACACAAAAATCTAATGAGTATGTGGTTGTATGGCGGCTATAATGAATTTCTCTGTTAACTTCATTGTGGCATGTACAGAAAAGGGCGGAGGTGGGAGCTGCCAGTCGGTCAAAGCAGCTAGTTCTGCACACCGCTGGTACACAGAGCTTCGCTCTGGTGCAGGAAGAATTGGTAGGCGCAATAGTATTGAACAATTTTTTACTTACAGTTATTTGTTTATAACCATTTTATCTTACTAATGTATAGGCAGAAGATTTGGGGGGGGCTACAGAGTTTGGGGACATCGACTTTTTTGATGCCACCCACAAATCAAAGGATGGGACGTATGCGAGCCCTGAGGCAGCACGGATTCTGGTAATTTGTGAACTAATATCTAATGAGTAGTCGAAATCTCACCTGCTTTTAACTCTGATTGCTATGTCCTTTTACAGACTAATGCTCGGAAAAGGTATGATGAAATCTCCTCTGCTTCAGATTCGGACCCTACGGCTCCATGCCCAGATTGGCGTACCCGGCAGAGACTTGCCTTGACCGATGTTAGGGGAAAGGAAAGGCATGGACGTATCCGTGGTATGGGCCTGGGACCAACCCCCTCGCGGCTATTTGGACGGAGTCCATCTAGTTCAAGTGGCAATCACGACGAGGATATGACTGCCTTAAAGGCACAAGTTGCACTCCTCCAAGAACAAATGGCCAATTTAATAGGGCAGCAGTCCCAAGTCCCACCCAGGGTAAGTATTTAAATTGGTTTTTTTAAAGAGATTATGGTCTTGAATGCATGAAAGACACGTACTAGTGTTTGTGAGTGTGCATTGTGGGTGTCGTCTATAAGTATTTCGTCTATGTTTCTTAAGTGGGCTGTGATTAGAAAGAAAGGGCTGGAGTGGAGATCTGGAAACCCATATAGAGACATCTTGTTTATTATAATCTATACTTTTTGTTGGACTATTCCCCTCTTGTTGTTGTTGCTGATGTCTCTATGTGTCCGTGTGTTGAAGGGAAAGAAGGGATGAGGGGAGAGATGAGGAAAATGCCGCTATGTTAGCCTGGTGTATCCAAAGTCTCTACCATCCTTCTTTTTGGCTCCATATATGGCTTATATATTAAATGGGTTTCCTTCCACGATGACAGTCCATAATACTACACTTGATATGAGCCCTGTTCATAGCTGCACCCTATTGCATACTCACAAACAACTAATACGTGTCGTTCGTGCATTGTATTACCAATCCCACTTTGACACATAACATGCTTAGATGACATAGTATGACCTGCTGATAAGGTTTGTTCAGCCGCGTTGTTGTACTGATTTGGAGGATTTTGGTATGCTAGCAGCATACTTAGTTTCATAGTGAACTCATTTTGTTTTACAAAATCATGCCAAAGATGGCAATCTGCAGGTTACTTTAACAGTACCTGAGCTTATATGTTGCTCTACTAATTCTTGAGCCCAACTAAATCTAATTTTCTTAAGTGGGCTGTGATTAGAAAGAAAGGGCTGGAGTGGAGTTCTGAAAATCCAAATAGAGACATCTCGTTTATTATAATCTATACTTTTTGTTGGACCAATCCCCTCTTGTTGTTGTTGCTGATGTCTCTATGTGTCCGTGTGTTGAAGGGATAGAAGGGATGAGAGAGAGATGAGGAAAATGCCGCTATGTTAGCCTGGTGTATCCAAAGTCTCTACCATCCCCCCTTGTTATATATTAAATCGGTTTCCTTCCACGATGACAGTCCGTAATATTATACTTGATATGAGCCCTGTCCATCGCTGCACTAAATCTAATACCCAATTACTGTGCATATCCGGAGGATTTTGGCATACGTACCTATAGCATCCTCAGTTCACAGTGAACCCATTTTGTTATAAAAAACATGCCAAGATGGCAATCAGATGCATAAGATAAGCTTCATTAACAGTAAAAGAAGATGAGGATGGCAATCATGCCAAAGATGGCAATCAGGTTACTTTAAAAGTATCTTAAAATGAAAATTTCCATTATCTGAGCATATATGTTTCTTTAAAAGTGACTGTGAGCAATTGTTCTTAATTGGGCTGTGATTAGAAAGACACGAGTTGGAGTGGAGATCTGGAAACCCATATAGAGACATCTCGTTCATAATAATTTATTATTATTGTTGTTCTTGTCATCCTTGCTGTTGTTGCTGATGTCTCTATGTGTCCGTGTGTTGAAGGGAAAGAAGGGATGAGAGAGGGATGAGGAAAATGCGGCTATGTTAGCCTGGTGTATCCTCATTCTCTACCATTCCTCTTTCTGGCTTCTATATTTGGTTTCCTTCTACGATGACAATTCCAGTTAAATCTACACTTGCTATGAGCCCTATTCGTCATTTTCGATTTCCCTCCTTCGCTCTCTCTCTCGCTCTCTTCGGTATCATCTCTTGATTTCCCTTATTTTCCAAGCTTAGCATATTTTTCAGATAGATGCATGTTGATTTCCTTAACTTGAATGGTTTAGTTGGGATGAAGAATTAATAGAAAAATAAATGCTTAGATACCGGAAATTTTCATGGTCTTTCACTGTTAATGAAGCTCAGTTCATGCATCTGCTTGTCTTCTTGGCATGTTTTTTTGATACTAAATGGGTTTAGTGTGAACTGAGGATGCTATAGCTACGTATGCCAAAATGGTCTGTAATTTGCACAACAAGTTGGTTTTAGATTAAGTTGGGCACAACAATTAGTGGAGCAACATATAATTAAGCTCAGTTAATGGAAATTTTCATTTTAACTTACTGTTAAGGTATCCTGCCGATTGCCCTCTTTTGCATGATCCTTTGATCAAGTAATGGGTTCACCACCAAACTGCGTATGCTGCTAGCATCCCCATCCTCTTTCACTGTTAATGAAGCTCATCTCATGCATCTGCTTGTCTTCTTGCCATGTTTTTTTGATAATAAATGGGTTTACTGTGAACTGAGGCATTAATGGAAATTTTCATTTCAAGATACTGTTAAAGTAACCTGTTTGCCATGTTTGGCATGATTTTTTAACCAAACAAGGGTTCACTTCCAAACTGAGTTTGCTGCTAGCATGCCCATCTTCTTTTACTACTACTGAAGCTTATTTCATTAAGATCCAGGATGGCCAATTTGGATTGGGCTGTGATTGGATTGTTCAGTGGCTGTTGTCCATGTTCTTAGTTGGGCTGTGATTAGAACGAGAGGGCTCGAGTGGAGATCTGAAAACCCATATAGAGACATCTTCTTCATAATGATTTATTATTATTGTTGTTTTTGTCGCTCTTGTTGTTGTTGCTGATGTCTCTTTGTGTTCGTGTGTTGAAGGGAAAGAAGGGATAAGAGAGAGATGAGGAAAATGCCGCTATGTTAGCCTGGTGTATCCTCATTCTCTACCATTCCTCTTTCTGGCTTCTATATTTGGTTTCCTTCCACGATGACAGTTCTAGTTAAACTTACACTTGCTATGAGCCCTATTCGTATTTTTCTTCTATGAAGAATTGTTCTATGACTTCAATCTCCATTCAAAACCCAATTGTTCTATATTTGGTTCCCTCTTGCTGTTGTTGCTGTTGTTGCTGTTGTTGAAGTGAACCCATTTTGTTTTATTGTTGGTGAAGCTTATTTTCATGCATCTGATTGTCATCTTGGCAATTGAATTTGACCAAATAATGGATTCACTGTGAACTGAGGATGGTATGTAGGTACGTATGCCAAAAATGGTTTTCTTAACACAAAATGGGTTCATTTCCAAACAAAGTATGCTGCATAGCATCCCCAGTTTCGTTCACTGTTAGTGATGCTTCCTTCACAAACCTGATGGTCTTCTAAGGCTACCATTTTGTTGGGTCCTATTTTCAGTTAACTGTTAGTGAAGCTCATTTCATGCACCTGATTGTCTTCTTGGCATGTTTGTTTTCATACCAAAAATGGGTACACTTTGAACTGAGGATGGTATATAGGTACGTATGCCACAATCCTCCGGCCTGATATGCACAACACTTGGGTTTTGCGATATAGTTGGAGAGCAACACATAAGCTCAGATAGTGGAGAAATTTTCATTTTCAGATACTTTTAATGTAACCTGATTGCAATCTTCGGCCAAAAATGATTTTGTTAACACAAAATGGGTTCATTTCCAAACAAAGTATGTTGCATAGCATCCCCAGTTTCGTTCACTGTTAGTGATGCTTCCTTCACAAACCTGATGGTCTTCTAAGGCTACCATTTTGTTGGGTCCTATTTTCAGTTAACTGTTAGTGAAGCTCATTTCATGCACCTGATTGTCTTCTTGGCATGTTTGTTTTCATACCAAAAATGGGTACACTTTGAACTGAGGATGGTATATAGGTACGTATGCCACAATCCTCCGGCCTGATATGCACAACACTTGGGTTTTGCGATATAGTTGGAGAGCAACACATAAGCTCAGATAGTGGAGAAATTTTCATTTTCAGATACTTTTAATGTAACCTGATTGCAATCTTCGGCCAAAAATGGTTTTGTTAACACAAAATGGGTTCATTTCCAAACAAAGTATGCTGCATAGCATCCCCAGTTTCGTTCACTGTTAGTGATGCTTCCTTCACAAACCTGATGGTCTTCTAAGGCTACCATTTTGTTGGGTCCTATTTTCAGTTAACTGTTAGTGAAGCTCATTTCATGCACCTGATTGTCTTCTTGGCATGTTTGTTTTCATACCAAAAATGGGTACACTTTGAACTGAGGATGGTATATAGGTACGTATGCCACAATCCTCCGGCCTGATATGCACAACACTTGGGTTTTGCGATATAGTTGGAGAGCAACACATAAGCTCAGATAGTGGAGAAATTTTCATTTTCAGATACTTTTAATATAACCTGATTGCAATCTTCGGCCAAAAATGGTTTTCTTAACACAAAATGGGTTCATTTCCAAACAAAGTATGCTGCATAGCATCCCCAGTTTCGTTCACTGTTAGTGATGCTTCCTTCACAAACCTGATGGTCTTCTAATTCCAAACAATTTTTTGGGTCCTATTTTCACTTAACTGTTAGTGAAGCTCATTTCATGCACCTGATTGTCTTCTTGGCATGTTTGTTTTAATACCAAAAATGGGTACACTTTGAACTGAGGATGGTATATAGGTACGTATGCCACAATCCTCCGGCCTGATATGCACAACACTTGGGTTTTGCGATATAGTTGGAGAGCAACACATAAGCTCAGATAGTGGAGAAATTTTCATTTTCAGATACTTTTAATGTAACCTGATTGCAATCTTCGGCCAAAAATGGTTTTGTTAACACAAAATGGGTTCATTTCCAAACAAAGTATGCTGCATAGCATCCCCAGTTTCGTTCACTGTTAGTGATGCTTCCTTCACAAACCTGATGGTCTTCTAAGGCTACCATTTTGTTGGGTCCTATTTTCAGTTAACTGTTAGTGAAGCTCATTTCATGCACCTGATTGTCTTCTTGGCATGTTTGTTTTCATACCAAAAATGGGTACACTTTGAACCGAGGATGGTATATAGGTACGTATGCCACAATCCTCCGGCCGGATATGCACAACACTTGGGTTTTGCGATATAGTTGGAGAGCAACACATAAGCTCAGATAGTGGAGAAATTTTGATTTTCAGATACTGTTAATGTAACCTGATTGCAATCTTCGGCCAAAAATGGTTTTTTTATCTGGGCTATGATTGGATCTAGGATGGCAAATTTTGGCTGGGCTATGCTTGGATTGTTCAGTGGATGTTGTCTATGTTCTTAATTGGACTGTGATTAGAAAGAGTGGGCTCGAGTGGAGATCTAGAAACCCATATAGAGACATCTTGTTCATAATAATTTATTATTATTGTCGTTCTTGTCCCTCTTGCTGTTGTTGCTGATGTCTCTTTGGGTTCATGTGCTGAAGGGAAACAAGGGATGAGAGAGAGATGAGGAAAATGCCGCTATGTTAGCCTGGTGTATCCAAAGTCTCTACCTTTCTCTTTTCTGTTTCCATTTATGGCTTCTATATATATTTGGTTTCCTTCCACGATGACAGTTCCCTAAAAATAAACTTGATATGAGCCCTATCTTATTTTTCTTATTTTTCTTATATTTGGTTTCCGTCCACGATGACAGTTTCATGGATTGTCTGAACAATCCATGAAAGAGATGCTTAGATACTGAATTTTTATTTGTTTTACTGTTTTAGGTAGTGGATATTCCCAATCAAGGGAGATAATATAGAGTTTTCGAGTTAGATACTGAATTTTCATTTGTTTTGTTATTTTAGATATATTTAAAAAACAAAATTAAGTACCGGATTTTTAGCATTGCAATGTAATTATTTTACCTCTTTATATATCATCAACAATTTCATTTGCAATTGGCACTTTGATCTTATAATTTAAGATACAGTTAGATATTTTTTGTAAGTTCAAAAAATATGTATATTCTGTATTGTGGTATACTGTTGAACTAAACTATTGTTTTTTTTTGTTCACAGAGCGGTCGCCCAGATGAAGAAAATTCTGATGATCAGAACTGAAGCTCCTCGAGGGTATGAATCCGTGGTCCTCCTTGCTGTCCTCCTTGCTGTTCTTGTGTCCTTGCTGTATGATTGTTCTTATGTCCTCCTTGCTGTTATGTCAGACTGTTTTTTTTGGATGAGAGTTGTGTCAGGCGGTTTAGTTGGGATATTTGTCAGACTTGAGATATTTGGGATGTTGAGATATTTGGGATGTTCGTCGGTCTGTTAATTTGGTTGTGATTATGACTGTTAATTTTGCGATGAATTTGGTTGTGACTATGACACTGGTAATTACTTTGTTGAGATATTTGGATATGACACGTGTTAAACTTTATTATATTTCTTGTGTTTGGTTGTCATTTGCGCATTAATATGAAATGAAATTGGTTGAATCAGTAGTTATGAATTAGTTTATGGGTTTTGTAAAAGAAATTGTGAATTGAAATCGAACGGAAAACGGAGAAAGGAATACAAACGGGCATAGCTAGACCGGATTTTTATAAAACGCCGGTCTATCTATTGAATTAGTTGCAGAGTGTGATAGACCGGCGGCCACACAAATGCCGGTGTATGCCGCTAGACGCCGGTGAATAGCGTCAGTTGTAACGGCAAAAAGGAACACCGGCGTTTGATAAAACGCCGGTGTAGTTCGGTTTACCGGCGTTTTTGGTCACGCCGGGGCTTGTGAATTGGGAAAAGAGGGCAGCTATAAACGGACGTACACCGGCGGCCATAGAACGCCGGTGAACGTTCACTCTACACCGGCGTTTAACAAAACGCCGGTAAATTGATTAACACCGGCGGTTTACAGCCGCCGGTGAATGTATATCTGAGGTAAAAGACGGCACTCAGAGGGCCCAATACACCGGCATTTTTGGGCCGCCGGTGTAGGTTTCACATTTACCGGCGCCCAGTAAAACCGCCGGTGTAGACCCCTACCTTTCAGCGACGCTCGATTTGGCGACACTCGGACCGGCGCTATTGTAAACGCCGGTGAATGTTTCACCGGCGTAAAAAAACGCCGGCGAATAGGTCAAAAAGCGCCGGGAAATCTACTTTCTTTTGTAGTGACATGTGATTTTTCCCCATATAGGGTACATGTGGGATCTACATATGGTTTTTCCCCCTCTCTCAAGCTAAACAAGTAGAACTCAATCTCAAAGCAGTCACTTCGGACACTCAAAAGAGTGGAGACTCTACATTTGGGGACCTACGTGTGGATGTAGCCAATATATAGGCTACATGTGGGGATCTACATTTGGTTATGTACTTTAGGTTTTTCCCATATTAAAGTGTCTGCTACGAAGAGAAAAAGAGTGGAGACTCCAACCCTAACCCTAACCCCTAACCCTAACCCTAGTAACCCTAGACTAACCCTAACCCTAACCTACCAATTTTTTTTTTATTGTTTTTTATGGACCAAAATACAAAATAATTTGCATTAATTTTAATATTCGTTTGATGATATCAATTTTATATTGGTTAGTTATGTGGCTAGGAATGGAATTAAAAAAAAATATTAAAAAAAAAGAACATACATATGACTGTCTATTTTGTAGAGTTCAGAAGGCAATATACGTAAAGAGTGGAGAGACGTATGCGATTAATGATAGAACTTAAATATCTATAAACTCCATAGTGGAGAGGCGTCTGGAATTATCTATCACCTCCCAGCTACAAATATTAACGTATTTAATATTTGTAGTCTATCATAATTTTTTTTTACATTCAGTGAACTATAAGTTATATTGACATACTTGTTTACACATTTTTTTTACATGCAATTTAATACTCTACAAGTACAACTGATTTAGGTACACTTAACCCGTTACTGACGATCACGGGTACAAGTACTTAACCCGTTATCATCATTAACGGGTTAAGTTAAAGTATATTGGCAGAAGTTTACAAGTACTTAACCCGTCGTTGCCAAGAACGGGTTAGTTGTAATTAACCCGTTATCACCAAGAACGGGTTAACCAGGGATAATTTACAGACACTGTACAAGTTGAGATGTGTATCAATTTGGTGGGGACAATTGTTGTCCTTGCTGCTCCTTTTTCAAATATTGTGTCATAACTTCGTTGACTAACAGGTAATTTCATATTGTCTTCTTCTTCTTTATGTTTAATCCATCTTTGTCTTCTCCGTTTTGTGTTGATCCCTTCTCTATTGATGAGCAGCCTTCTCTACAATCTTCTATCTTATCATGCTCCCCTCCCCTTTTCTAGCCTATATGATGGACCATTGATCACCCCGTAGAGAATGAGTCTCCTCTTCTTCTCTTCAAGAGAACTCAAGTGGAGTCTCCTCAATCTTCATAAATGTTCTCTTCTTCTCTTCAAGACCCCTCTTTTCTTCCCAATAGGGAAGACAAAGTTTGAGTTGTAGAAGAAAATTGAGGTGTAATCAATGTTCTCTTCTTCTCTTCAAGACCCCTACAATTGTTCTTGTGTATGAAGATTGGCAAGAGTAGAGAAGGGCTGCCGGCGCTACTCGTTTTTCCACAGTGTTTCTCTTAGTCTTCTATTTTTTTAGCTTTTAGCTGTGTTTGCATAAGTAACATTTGCACGCCTTTCATATACATTGGTTCTCTATTGTTACACAGAATGTAAAAATTCTTTGCTTTCGTCAGACGGAGTAGTGGTGGGTGTCACAGTGTATTCATGGTACTTTTCGACTTCTTGGCATGCACACCTCACAATCGTGCAACAAATAGGATGAATATGAGGAGTGCGTGTCAAGAAGTCGTTAAGTACTTTGAATATACGTTACACCCACTACTACTCCATCCGACGAAGCGGAGAATTTTTACATTCTGCATAACAATAGAGAACGAAATTGTATGCAGAGGGTACAACTGGCTATTTATGCATTCAAGACCTCTTTTTTCTTCCTAATAGGGAGGAAGAAGTTTGAGTTGTAGAAGAAATTTGAGTTCAAGGATGGTCGCCTACAATTGTTCTTGTGTATGAAGATGCAGGAGCAGAGAGACTTGTTTCAGTGTACAAGTGCATGCTCGGTTTCTCTCAAGCGGTAGGGAGGGCCGCTGGCTCTGTCTTTTTTTCCCACAGTGTTTTCCTTAGTCTTCTATTTTTTTAGCTTTTAGCTGTGTTTGCATAAGTAGCAATTGTACGCCTTTCATACACATTCGTTCTCTATTGTTACACAGACTGTAAAAATTCTCGGCTTTCGTCGGACGGAGTAGTGGTGGGTGTCACGGTGTATTCATGGTACTTTTTGACTTCTTGGCATGCACACCTCACATTCGTGCAACAAATAGTACGAATATGAGGAGTGCGTGTCAAGAAGTCGTTAAGTACTTTGAATATACGGTTACACCCACTACTACTTTATCCGACGAAGCCGAGAATTTTTACCTCTGTGTAATAGTAGTGAACGAAATTGTATGCAGGGGGTACAACTGGCTACTTATGCATTCAAAAAAAGGCAGAGTCAGCAGTCCTTCCTTCCACTTCCAAGAAGAAAGCGAGCATGTACTTGTATACTAAATTAATTTCAACTTTAATTTTCTGTTTCTTCAAACAATATGTTATTGCCAGTTTGTAATGTTCCTTTATATGAATAAATTTTGTTTTGCAAATGGCTTGTTGTGAATGAAATATCTTGTATATGTATCAACAAAAGAAGATATGTCCAACACCCGTGAAAGTTATTCAGCATATTTTTAAGCGGAGAATGCACAAATATGTATATGTATCAACAGAAGAAGATAGCACATAGTTGAAAGCAATGTAAGGAATTCTTAACCTAACCCGTTATTCCCAATAGCGGATTATAGGATATAAATCGTGAACGCCAGTGACGGGTTAAGTGGAGAGATATTGGCCGAGCTTCAGCCCCTACATGTGAAGTATTGGACCAAAGTACTGCCAATATCTATCTCCTGAACCCGCCAATATCTATCTCCTGAACCATTTGTGACTCCAATGCCCACTCGGTCTTCAATTTTGGCCGCTCTTCGCGATTACGATGTGTTTCTTTAAGTTCATCGTGTCTTTGTTTTACTAAGAGTCGGTCAAAGATGATGGCAAATTCATGTAGTGAGTACTTTTTATGAGTATGGTGCTTCAAGGTTGAATGTAGCGATTCGCTACGTTGGGTACTCAACATGCCCCCCCAAAATGAGTCTCTTGCGTACACAGGGGCCCATTTTTCGCTGATCTCAAATTTTTCCTTCAACCATTTGTTATTTTCTAGTTTGTACTGAGAGATCAAATTTTTCTACTTCTGTTCGAATTCTGTTTTAAATTCTGCCGTATAAATGATAGTCTTCAAAGCATCCCTAAACTCATCAACGTTATTCGACATTCGAACTTCATGCGGTAGCTTGTCCAAAATATGCCAAATGCAATATCTATGTGACGTGATTGGGAAAACTTTGGAAATTGCAGAAGTTATCCCGCGATCCTCATCTGTCACGATGTTGATCGGATCACATGGCATTGCAGCACGCCACTTTTCAAAGAACCACTCAAATGAGGAAGCTGTCTCATTGGGGATGAACCCACAACCTAGGAATATTGATTGCCAATGATGGTTGAATCCGACAAATGGTACGAACAACATCCCGTATCGGTTTGTGTTTTAGGTAGCGTCAAAGCATAGAACATCCCCAAATACTTTGTAATTATTTCTAGCGATACCGTCCACCCAGATACAATGTGTCAACCGCCCTTCGGGATCACATTGGTAATCAAAATAGAATAAGGGATCGGTCGCCTTTTTGGAGTCAAAAAACTCAAGTAGCATTTGTCCGTCGTGTCCTTTTAAACCCTCTATCTCGTCTCTCCTGAGATTTCTTACATCGATTTCGGTGAATCCAATTTTCTCATTACCTCTACTTGCACCTTCAAAGAATAGCATTTGTTTGCATACAGGGACATTAGCTTCGGTAAGTTGACCAATTATATTTTTATCTGTCTTAGTCAATTCACGGTTTCGAGGTAGCAAGTGACGTCTACCGGGTGAAGTAAATTCGTAATTGTGTGCTTCATTTAACGAATAAAGAATCCACGAATTACTTTGTGAAGTACTATGTGGGTTTAGTTTGACACGGACGAAAGCTTTGCAACCCGTTCTAGAAGTTGTACCTTGTCTAGTTTCATTATGGCTATTCGGTGGCTCCCCGGCTTTATTACAAACGTATGATTTATCCACTACATCGTTTCCTTTATATTTATTTCCACCCTTACGCATAGAGAATCCCGCACATTTGCAATATGATGAATAAAATTTTTTCGCATCCTCAAGGGTGGGAAATGTCATACCAATCTTCGGTTTTAGGTGCTCGTCAACATGAGGAAGATACTTGCCAAGTTGTTCTGCACGAACAAATTTATCTCCGGTAATAGAACTTTCTTCGAAACTGTCCATACCTAAGAAACAGTGAAAAGGAAAATAATTAGGGGTACTAAACCGTTGTATTTGGTATTTTCATAAGTGCGCAAGCCACCACAACTTGAAAAGGAGAAAAATTTCGTACTTTTTGGAGGTGGTTTGAAGTGTTTTATAATCGGCCGGCACTTAGAAAATTCTAATTCTAAAACTTATAATGCGAGGAAATGAAGCAAAACCGCACAAACGGCATCCGAAAATTATAAAAATTTCCGTCTAGGTGGAATTCATGCAGGGAAAGCCACCCGAACTTGTAGAAGGGAGTTTCGACTCACGGTTTGCGAGATACGACCGTATACCGCTTTATAATAGTTTTTTTCAACCGAAAGCGATACGCGGCTGTATCTCTCGAATAGGGAGTCGAAACTCACTTTTACAAGTTCGGGTGGCTTCTTATAGGGGACACCAACCTACCCGCAAAGTTTCGTATTTTTTGGAGGACGTTTGAAGGGATTTCTAATCTACCCGCACTTAGAAAATTCTAAGTCTAAAACTTGTAATGCGAGGAAGTTGAGAAAACCGCGCAAACGGCACTCGAAAATTATAAAACTTTCCGACTAGGCCGGATTCACGTAGGGCAAGCCACCCGAACTTGTAGAAGCGAGTTTCGACTCACGGTTTGCGAGACACGGCCGTGTACCGGCTTTAGTTGTTTTTTTCCAACCAAAACCGATACGCAGCCGTATCTCTCGGACCGTGAGTCGAAATTCACTTCTACAACTTCGGGTCACTTCTCGTAGGTGACACCAACCAAATCGCAAAGTTTCGTATTTTTTGGAGGTCGTTTGAAGGGTTTTCTAAGCTACCCGCACTTAGAAAATTCTAAGTCTAAAACTTATAATGCGAGGAAGTTGAGAAAACCGCACAAACGACATCTGAAAATTTTAAAACTTTTCGAGTTGGTCGGGTTCACGTAGGGCAAGCCACCCGAACTTGTAGAAGCGAGTTTCGACTCATAGTTTGCGAGATACGACCGTATACCGCTTTATAATAGTTTTTTTCAACCGAAAGCGATACGCTACCGTATCTCTCGAACCGTGAGTCGAAACTCACTTCTACAAGTTGGTTTGGCTTCTCGTAGGTGACACCAACCAAATCGCAAAGTTTCGTATTTTTTGGAGGCCGTTTGAAGGGTTTTCTAATCTACCCGCACTTAGAAAATTCTAAGGCTAAAACTTGTAATGCGAGGAAGCTGAGAAAACCGCGCAAACGGCATCCGAAAATTATAAAACTTTCCGACTTGGTCGGATTCATGTAGGGCAAGCCACCCGAACTTGTAGAAGTGAGTTTCGAGTTACGGTTCGCGAGATACGGCCGTCTACCGCTTTACTTGGTTTTTTCCCAACCGTAAGCGGTACGTGGCCGTATCTCTCGAACCGTGAGTCGAAACTCACTTCTACAAGTTGGTTTGGCTTCTCGTAGGTGACACCAACCAACTTGCACAGTTTCGTATTTTTTGGAGGTCGTTTGAAGGGTTTTCTAATCTAATCTACCCGCACTTACAAAATTCTAAGTCTAAAACTTGTAATGCGAGGAAGTTGAGAAAACCGCGCAAACGGCATCCGAAAATTATAAAACTTACCGACTTGGTCGGATTCACGTAGGGCAAGCCACCCGAACTTGTATAAGCGAGTTTCGAGTCACGGTTTGCGATATACGGCCGTGCACCGCTATACTTGGTTTTTTCCAACCGAAAGAGATACGCGGCCGTATCTCTCGAACCGTGAGTCGAAACTCGCTTCTACAAGTTGGTGTGGCTTGTACTACGTGAGACGAAGCTACTCGGAAAGTTTTGTATTTTTTTACGGTCGTTCGTAGGGTTTTCAACCATAACCGCACTGAAAATTCTAACTAATTTCGTATATATAATTCTAATTCTACAAGATACTAATGCAAGCAACGTAATTCGGTAATTGAATATACTTGAGGTCAACCCGATTCTACATCTAAAATCTACTAATGCATTTAAATTTTTTCCCAATTTCTAAATAAATTACTACACACAAATTTAAAAAAAAATACAAATGTAGATTATTGGGGTAAAGAAATAGTGTATACCTTATGGGATAGGCCCAAATCAAGCAAGCGATTGGTTTGGAAGAGAAATGTAGTGCTCCGATTTCGTAACGAATTGGGGAAGAGAAGCTAGGGTTTCGATCGTCGGGGTTCGAGGGTTACGATCTTCGGAGTTGGGAGAGAAGAGGGAGTTCGAGCGTCGGAGCTAGGGTTTTTTAGGGTTTTTTTCGTCGTTTTGGGTTTGGGTTCGTCGAAGAAACAAGAAGAGAGCGGAAGAAAGAAGACGAACTGTATGTCGACGAAAATGAAATAGGATAGCCTTAACCCGTTCTTCCCAAGAACGGGTTAAGGCTATTTTTTTTAATCAAATTTTGCCTTAACCCGTTCTTCCCAACGACGGGTTAAGGCAAGATCTGATCAAAAAAAATCTTTGATCCAACGGTCGAGATCGAAGTTCGCACGGGTTCGTGCAAACCGACCCGTTCCGGCCCGTTTGCAACCGAAGATCGCTTATATATATATATATATATATATATATATATATATATATATATATATATATATATATATATATATGGACTATCTTCCGTTGCAAACGCAAATATCATGTAAATGCTTGCAAACGCTTTAACCTGTCATTGGCGATAACGGGTTAAGGCAAAACACATAACCCGTCATCGCCAATAACGGGTTATGTCTTTTGCCTTAACCAGTCATCGCACGTTTAAGGCATTTATCCGTTTAATGACGGGTTAAGGCATTTGCACGTTTACAAACGCTACAGTAGCGTTTGCAACGGAAGAAGGCTATATATATATATATATATATATATATATATATATATATATATATATTTCTTGTTGATGTGTTCTCCATGTGTAAAATAAAGAAGATAAAGATCGGTTAGGTTTATAATGCAGAAGTTGAATGGACATGATGCAAAATTGAATAGGTTAGATGCATTAGGTTAGTGTTTAGAGGTAGAGGAGGAATTGAAAGTGAGGAGTAAATGATGGATGGAATCGAGGTCGAAGAAAAGGGTAATTTAGAAATTAAAATAGTTCATCTGGTTCATTTCCAGACAAAATAATATTCTAGAATATTTCTAGAATATTCCTCACATCTATCATGATGTGGATTTCAAATATTTTAGGTTGTATTTTGACAACACGAGTTTGATAGATGTGTAGGATATACGAATGTTTGAAGTTGGTATTATGAAAGAACATCCAAATTTTAAATTCGAATTGGATCAAGATCTATTAAGTCTGTCATATATTTTCTTTAACAATCTGTAGATATGCATTTTTAGTTGGACTTCATAAGCCGTATTATAAGCACTCGTGCGGAGCAAATCAACTTGTATCTTTTAGCAATTACAAACATCAATTTTCGATACTACAATTTTGGTTTTCTGTCTAGAGTGGTATAAATTTCTGAAGGGCATACATACAAATTAGTAAATCTAGTTTTGGAGTAATTACCGTCAAACTTTATAAAAAAAATAATTTTTTATATGTCACATTAAATCTAACACAACAGGAGAACAACACTAGACACTGATGAACACCTCCGTTTTAGTGATCAAAGCATTGGAAGCTTATTAGCATTAGAACGTTAATTAGTGTATGTAACTGGAAGTGTTGATGGTTGTCAAACATGTTTGATAAGGTCGGCCCTACTCACCAAACATTGTTTGAAAATTTGTGGTAGGGTTGGTGCCTCAAAGAAAAACGAGAGAAACGAGATTGAAAAGTTTGTCAGTTACTCTTCTCTCGTTCCTATAAATAAGTGGTTTAGGAAAAAGAAAAAATTAAGTAAGACAAGAACAAAAAACAAGAAAAAAAGAAGAAGAAGAGAGTGTATATTTGTAAGGTGTAGTAACACCAGTTGTAAGAAAGAGTGAAGAGTCTTCTTATTGTTATAATAAAATATAATACGAGTTTTTAATTTTCACTTTGTTTGCCATTTAGCCCAACAAAATTCCTACTCGCTTCCAACAAACTGGTATCAGAGCCCTGTTCGATCGACCGGAGTTCACCGAAGAGCTCATGGACGATATGGCAAACATGATCCAGCCGCAGATTCCTAAGTTGATGAAGACTAACTATGATAATTGGAGCATCCAGATGAGAGTCTTGCTTGCCTCGCAAGATTTGTGGGAGCTGGTTGAAACTGGCTATACTGAACCGGAGTCACACACTACCGAAGTAGCACTTCCAGCCGTTCAGAAGACCGAGTTAAAGAAAACTCGAAAAAGGGACAAAAAAGCTTTGTTCCTAATCTACCAAGGAGTTGAAGAATCCGCGTTCGAGAAGATCTCAGATGTGAGTACCTCAAAACACGCATGGGAGATTTTAAAAAGTTCGTATCAAGGAGTCGAAAAAGCAAAGAAGGTACGATTACAAGCCTTGCGAGTTGACTTTGAAAATTTGAAAATGAAAGTTGGTGAGACTATTTCAGATTTCTTCAATAGAGTGCAAACAATTATAAATCAAATGAAATGAAATAGAGAAAAATTTGATGATACTAGAATACTTGAAAATTTTCTAAGATCATTAGTTCCAAAATTTGATTACGTAGTTGCTGCTATTGAAGAATCAAAAAATCTTTCAAAAGTTTCTATTGATGAGTTACAAGGTTCACTTCAAGCCCATGAACAAAGGATAAATCAGAACCATGGAGAAAATTTGGAGCAAGCTCTTTAAAGTCAACTAACAATTTCAGATGATCAACAAAGAAGCCGAGATCAAAGCTACAGAGGAAGAGGCGGCTACAGAGCCAACTCAAATTTTCAACGAGGTCATGGCATGTAGTACAATCAGAGAACTCATTACCAAGGTCGTCACGTTGACCGTGAACAATTCATCTTTCAAGCAAGAGGGAGAGGCGCACGAACAAGAGGACGTGGGAGACACAACCAAGGAGACAGATCCCAGTCGCAGTGCTTCAACTGCAGAAGATATGGCCACTTCAGTTATAATTGTCCAGAAAAATCCGAAAGAGTAGCAGAGCAGACGAACTTCATCGCAGAAGATCGAGGAGACAACTCAGTAGTCCTGCTCACATACAAAGACCATGAGAACAAGAGCCAAAATGTTTGGTACTTGGACTCAGGTGCTAGTAATCATATGTGCGGCGTCAAAGAATTCTTCACTGAGCTAAATGAATTAGTTGGAGGCGAAGTTACTTTTGGTGACAAGTCCGAGATCTCTGTTCAAGGAAAGGGTGATATTATGATACAGACAAAAGCCGGTGATCATAGGTACATTTCTGATGTTTATTATGCATTACATAACAATATTCTAAGTCGGGGACAGCTTCTCGAAAGAGGCTACGACATCCATCTGAAGGATTTCTCTCTCACCATCAAAAGTAAAGGAGAAATAATTGCAAAAGTTAACATGTCTAGAAATAGACTGTTTACTTTAAATCTTAATACAGATTCTGTAAAATGCCTACAATCTATCATCAAAGATGAGTCGTGGCTTTGGCATCTTCGATTCGGGCATCTAGCATTCAATGGCCTCAATCTTCTATGGAAGGAGAAAATGGTGAGAGGCTTACCACAAATCAAACTTCTAGACCAATTATGTGAAGGATGCTTGAAGGGGAAACAACACCGAAGAAGCTTCGAGGTTGGAAAATCCAGAAGAGTAATGCATCAGCTTCAGTTGGTACATACCGACATAGCAGGACCATTTGAAGTAGAGTCACTTGGAGGTGGAGGTAATAGATATTTCCTCACATTTATTGATGATTATATCAGAAAGACTTGGATTTATTTCTTGAATGAGAAATCGGAAGCCCTAGAAAAGTTTAAAGAGTTCAAGGAGATGGTCCAGAAGCAAAGTGGCCACTACATCAAAGTACTTCGTTCAGATCGTGGAGGAGAATACAACTCGAAGGAATTCCAAGACTTTCTTAAGAAGCAGGGGATTATTCATCAACTTACTGCTGCCTACACTCCGCAGCAGAATGGCATACCAGAGAGAAAGAACCGCACAATCCTCAACATGGCGAGAAGCATGCTGAAGAGCAAGTTCCTACCTAAGACGTATTGGGCTGAAGCAGTAAACAGTGCAGTCTACCTCCTTAATAGATGTCCAACGAAGGCCATCAAGTTCATGAATCCACTAAAGATGTGGAGTAGTTTCAAGCCAAGCTTCAACCATTTGAAGGTATTCGGGTGCATTGCATATGCACATGTTCTGGAGCAGCGAAGAAAGAAGCTCGATGATCGTGGAGAGAAATGTATATTCACTGGATATGACAGAAGAACCAAGGCATACAAGCTGTGCAATCCAACTACTAAGAAGCTGATTATTTCAAGAGACGTGGAGTTCAACGAATGAGAACACTGGAGATGGAGTGATGAAGAAAGAAGCAACAAAAAATTGTTCATTGAAGACAAAGACGATGATCTAGAAGAACCAGAAGGACCACAACAAAGTCCTCCAAATAGTTCAGCTCCAACAACACCGTCACCAACATCGGCATCAAGTTCCAGCTCAAGCGAAGGCAATACTTCTGGGGAGGAACCTAGAAGATTTCAAAGCCTTAGAGATCTTTATGATGATACAGAACATATTGAGATGATGGAGGATTATACATTGTTCTGCTTGTTTGCAGAATGTGATCCAGTTGCCTATGGAGATGCCGTTCAAGATCTCAAATGGAGAAAACCCATGGATGAAGAAATCCATGCGATACAAAGGAATGACACGTGGGAGTTGACAACACTTCCAAAGGGCCATAAAGTAATTGGTGTAAAATGGGTATACAAAACCAAAACCAACCAAGAAGGCAAAGTGGAGAAGCATAAAGCCAGACTAGTAGCTAAAGGCTACAGTCAACGAGAAGGCATCGATTATGAAGAAGTCTTTGTACCAGTAGCAAGGATAGACACCATCAGACTGCTCATTTCACTAGCTGCACAGAACAGATGGAAGATATACCAAATGGATGTCAAGTCTGCATTCCTCAATGCCTGTTTGGAAGAGGAAGTTTACATTCAACAACCTCCCGGTTACGAGGTGAAAGATCAAGAAGATAAAGTCTGTAAATTGAAGAAGGCTTTGCACGGTCTCAAACAGACACCCAGAGCATGGAACAAGAGAATTGATGACTACTTTCACCAGAATGGCTTCCAGAAAAGTCCATATGAGCACTCCCTATACACCAAGAAGAATGGCGGAGAAATCATGATCGTCTGCCTCTATGTTGATGATATGATCTTCACCGGCAACAATCTAATGATGTTCAAAGAATTCAAGAAAGCAATGATCAAGGAGTTCGAGATGACGGACTTGGAGAAATGTCCTACTTCCTAGGCATGGAAGTGACACAATATGAGAAAGGAATCTTCATCACACAGAAGAAATATGCAGACCAGATACTGAAAATATTCAACATGAGCAACTGCAATCCAGTTAACACTCCAGCAGAAACTGGACTGAAGCTCCGCCGTGACTCACCAGGAATTTCTATAGAACCCACACTATTTAAAAGCTTGGTTGGAAGCTTGCACTATTTGACTATTACAAGGCCTGACATCATGTATGTTGTTGGGGTAGTTAGCAGATATATGGAGAAGCCGAAGCAGAAACACCTCATGGCGGAAAAAAGAATACTACGATACATCAAGAGTAGTATCAACGAAGGACTACTCTACACAAGCACAAAGGCTGTGAAGCTAGTCGGCTATACAGATAGCGACTATGATGGAGATTTAGATGAAAGGAAGAGTACAAGTGGCTATGTGTTCAATATTGGATCAGCTGTATTTTTGTGGTTATCAAAGAAGCAGTCAGTAGTTGCACTCTCATCATGCGAAGCAGAATATGTTGCAGTAGCATCAGGAACTTGTCAAGCGATATGGCTCAGAAACATCATGAAAGAATTGTCTCATCCACATGAAGAGCCGACAGAGCTATACGTTGACAACAAGTCAGCAATAGCATTGGCAAAAAATCCAGTCGCACACACGAGAAGTAAGCACATCAAGTTAAAATATCATTTCATTCGAGTGCAGGCCAAAGAAAAAAAAGGTAAAGCTGACATATTGCAAGATAGAAGATCAAATTGCAGATATATTTACTAAGCTACTAAAAGCTGAAGTTTTTCATAAACTCAAAGAAGAACTTGGGATGGCCAAACATGTTTGAGGGAGAGTGATGGTTGTCAAACATGTTTGGTAAGGTGGGCCCCAACCACCAAACATTGTTTGAAAATTTGTGGCAGGGTTGGTGCCTCAAAGAAAAACGGGAGAAACGAGATTGAAGAGTTTGTCAGTTACTCTTCTCTCGTTCCTAAAAATAAGAGGTTTAGGAAGAAAAAAAAAATTAAGCAAGACAAGAATAAGAAAGAAGCAGAAAAAAAGAAGAAGAAGAGAGTGTATATTTGTAAGGTGTAGTAACACCAGTTGTAAGAAAGAGTGAAGAGTCTTCTTGTTGTTATAATAAAATATAATACAAGTTTCCAATTTTCAATTTGTTTGCCATTTAGTCCAAAAAAAATCCTACTCTCTTCCAACAAGTGTTTGTGTCTTTGCTTCCAGACAAACAAAGGTGTAACGAGGATTGATCAATAAAGGGGAGCCGACTCCTTTAACAAAGAATCAGAGTATAATATTTCAAGGGAACGTACCAAAATCATCTTAATTAACGATACATATATAAGGTGAAAAGATGGGTAAACCGGATACAAAACTTTTATACCCCTTTTCTTAATTATTGAAATAGCTCAAGTTTTCGCCCAGAAAATGGATTGCTGGACCCGGGGCTTTATCACTTCCCATTTGTGATATCGCCTTTCTGACCTCCTCAACTGTGAACAGGTTTTCTATTACCAACAGAGCACTATCAGTCCTAGGGTTTTTGTCTGACCAGAACCCCGCATTTAGGGGAACTCTAAACTCCGCCTTGTGTCTGAAAATGTTTTTAAAATATGACTGGAAAGTCTGTCGGATTTGCTGGTCTTCAAGAATCACTCCCAAATCTGTTTGAACTAAGGTATGAGGTTGTTTCTACATCTAGCACTAGCAGTGCAGGTGGAAAAATTCATGTTCTCGTCTCCTTCCTTGAGCCATGAAATTCTGGATCTTTGTTGCCATTTGATTTCTTCAATCCTGTATAGTTGGGAGATGTCCTCTCGTAGCTTTAATAGGCGATTATGCTCGTCATGCGTGAGGTCTCTAGACTCTTACAATCTTTCCAGAACCTCAATGTCCTCCAGGATAGCATCTTTCGCATGCTAGATAGTGGAGAATTTGGTGTGATTCCATTTTCTGAGCTTGGACTGCAACTCGCATACTTTTTCACTCCAAATAGCCACAACCTCAGCATTCCGAGTTGGGAGAGCCCAATTTTCCATGACCATATGATGAAAGCCCTGAATTTCAAGCCATGCTTTCTCAAACCTGAATTTAGGTGTTCTCTTGATGTTGCTTTCACCCAAAAAAGGACAGTGGGTACATGATCGGAGGTTAGTTTAGGAAGGGATTTGGCGCATGCCTGCGGGAATTTTGCCTCCCAGTTCAACAAGACTAGAATTTTGTCAAGCTTAGCCATGATCGGGTTACTTGCATATTGGACCAAGTGAAAATTCTATCCGAAATAGGGATGTCAATCAGCTCAAGACAAGTGATGACCTTGTTAAATTCTTCCCTATCAGTGTCGCTAGAACCCCTACCACGGTGCTCAAAAGCAAACCTAGTGATGTTGAAGTCACCTCCAACCACCCACGGATCATGCCAACGTGCTTGGATTGAGTGGAGTTCTTCCCAGAATGTTGTTCTGGAAGTAGCAAGATTTGGACTGTATACTACAGTTAAAACTTGGGTCCAGTCATCAGATATGCGATGTAACGATCAGGATAAAGAGAAATCCCCCTGAAAGTCTTCCAGGCACGAGAATAGATTGCTATTAAAACCCATAGCAATACCCCCAGACACTCCAGCTGATGGTCAAATTTTACATTCCATGATCTGATTCCCACCGATTCTCCTAAAACTAGTGATGTGAGAGAGCTTGGTCTCCTACAGGCCCACAATGTCTGCTTTGGAGGAAGTGATTACATCCCTAACCATCTCTTGCTTCCCACATACCCCAAGGCCCCTAACATTCCATATTAGAATTATCATTACGGACTGATAAAGCATTACGTGAGGGTGAAGGACTAGGATGAGCCACCTGGGCTACCCTATCTAGCTCCCATCCCCGAATCTTGCTGAGAAGCAAAGCGTTATGGTCAGTATCGCATACTTTAAGACCACAGGTTTTGGCTAGACAAAAAATATCATTATCGGACATAAAATTAATGATAGACGATGACCAATTACACGTACCTCCATCATCGGATTTAGACACTTTAGAGGCAGTCATGATCTCCAGAAGATCATTCAAAGACTCTGTGACGGGTATCTTGAGGACTGACTGAATCCTGAACCCCTTTGCATGTCGCTGTCCCTCAAGACTGAGTTGAGAATCAGGCAAAGTGGACGGTACCATACAGGGAGGGAGCCAAAGCCCATTCCATAGTCAAAGATTGCTGAGTATCTACAACCATCTCCTCCTTAACATTGGAATCATCTTCCGAATATGGATCATCATCCTCTAGATTAAGACACTCTCCCTTGTCTACACCACAGTGAAAAGACTCCACAGTAGACCCCATCTTGGACCCAATGGTGGAAACACAGCTACCCCTCTTATCAGAAATAATCGGCCCATCTACTATTGGACCCAAAGAGTTGCTACCCAATTTTTTATGATCTATACCAGAAATATCGCCGAACTTGGGCCCATTAACATCAACAGAATAGGCAGATCCAACTTGGTAATGTTTGGGCCTGCTCTTGGGCCCAAGCCCCACCGAGGGACTCTGACTTTGGCTGTTCAAGCACGTGGGCGCGGCAGGCGATAAATAATAACATGCAAAGCCCGTGTTGGCTGCCTTGAGGCTTGTTTCAATAGAACCACTTGGTAGGCGTGGATTTGCTACGCTGGGCAGCATCACATGGGAGGGAAGAGTCTCTACATTTCGTTTGAGGCGTTGACTCCCCATCCTCCCTTCATTGTCCAAAACCCTCTCAGACTCTTCTTCTTCTTTCCGTTCTTGTGAAAGCCCCGAGCTTTTGAATTCTTGTAACTTTCTAACTTCTTCCTTAAAATAGGAATGTGATAGTCGTAAAGCCCTTCCTCTAGCTGCTATCATATTTCCTACTGGGAGCACCTCGGAATCATCCGCTGTTAAGAGCTGAAAGTGGCAGCTTTTGTTGCTAGCCCTATCAATCACTGATCCCTCTCTTCTGCACAATCATCTATACTTTGTTGTGCCGCTTGTCCTCATTACACAAATAAGAAAGCTTGGTCTGACCATTCTCCCTCCTATTATCATGGTTGTTGGATTCTTCTAAAGGATTTGGATCTTTGGATTAAGGGTGATAATTGGCCCGAACCTGACTCAGGCCCACCTAGGTTCGACCCGATAATTAGCGAGCTTGGGATAATAATTCTCATTTTGGGCTGGGCTCGGGCTGAATTTTTAGGCCCGAAGAAAATTCGGGCCGAGCTCGAGCCCAAGTACGTAGGCCCGAATCAAATTTTATAGGTGCATGTGTGTATTTTTGTATACATCATGTATATTTATGTATGATTTTTTTAAAGAGAATATTTATGTAATTAAGTTGAAATGAGTGTTAAAGTTTATAGATAGAGCAACTATGCATTGTATATAAAATTAAATGAAAATAGACATATTAGATGTTAATTACTCTAAAGTTTATAGTATTCCAATTATTACTATTTTCTTATTGTATATTATTATTGGTATAGTTTTTATTTTATGAGAAAGTTATATAATTAAAACATGCATAAGTAGTTCGAGCCTAGGCTCAGACCTATTTGCAGGCCTAATTTTTTAAGCCCGAAGAAAAATTGGGTCGGGTTCGAACTTTAACTTCAGGCTCAGGCCCGGGCCTATATGAGAACAGCCCAAACCTGGCCCGTTGCCCACCCTACTTTGGATGAGGTGGAAATGAGTCGTTGGGATTCTGACACCAATTGTCTTCCCTGAGACGAATGGAGTAGCTCACGGTGAGCATGTTCTAACTCGTGGGCTCCGTCGATCGTGGATTCGAACTCCGGCGAGGCCACCTCTCTGTAAGTTCGACCGTCTCTAGGTGAAAAAGATGAGTTGGGGGTATAGGAATAGGAATAATATGGACCACCGCCTTAGGCACCACTGGTTAGTATACCCCATGTGCAAATTGCACAGACTTTATTAATAGATATATTAAAATATCAAAAATATTCAATAAAAAATTCGGCAAAACCTCCTCATATTTACAATTTTTTTCCTGTATAATTATAAATAATATATCAACATTCAACAATTATGTAGTAAAGATGTTACCGAAAACACAATCTTCAATCTCAAATATTTGATTGTAATAAGGCACCTCCAAACTCAATCACAGTAATCTGTCAGACTTAAATGACAATTGTATATCAAACAGATAGCTTAAATAAGTTGTTCATGATAATAAAAGAATACAATCCAAACAGTTAAAATGCAAAATTAATTTTCTAACCAACTATTGTTTATAGCTAGGTAAATACATATCCAACAAAAAAAAAATCATGTACTAATCTCAAACTTTGTGGTATCAAACTTTTAAAGTAATTTCAACATGGAATCACATCATCGAGTGACTAATTCTTCACACATGAACATCACATGTCGACCTACATAAAAAAAACATTAAAATGAAAATTTAGTTATCTGCATCACATTAAAAGCTAATTACTTGTATAGAGGCATGAACAACTTTGAATTGATATAAGACAATACATAAAAAAGAAAAGAATAACTAAGGCTTTGATAAACTCTAATAAGATGATGTTATGATTCTTAAATATAGAAATATTGTGTACCAAAAGCTATTATTTTAATCATTTGAATATAAGTGCAAAAGTTAATGATATTTACCTTTCAATTGATTATCATAAAGTTACGCACTTCTTAAAGAACTTCTTGATATACCACATTACGTGTACGATCATTAGTCTTTTCGGGATCATTTGAGTTAACTATCAGCAACATCTTCAAGCCATAACGGGAAGTGTAACGCGATAATGCTACATACAATTGACCATGAGTAAACATAGGTTTTTTAAGATAAACCCCAATACTATGAAGAGTTTGGCTCTGACTCTTATTTATTGTCATAGCAAATACCAACTTTACAGAAAATTATCTTCTTCCCAGGACAATGATGATTCTTGATTTTGATGATTACAACACAATGCAAAGTTTGTAGTGTTATTTCTCATATATTGCAGGTTGTACCAAAGTTTATCATGTATGATACACAAAGGCCTTAAAGCAAATTGATCAAGCAAGTCACAATGTTCTAAAGCTGAAGAATGATCAAGCAAAGTTTCATACAAAGACAATGGCTAAAACTTCACTCAAGACTCAAGACTCAAGTCAAGACCAAAGCTTCAATGTCATATAGTTTGTGTCTTGTAAAATGTAATTTTTCTCTTTGTTGAGTCTTAGATTGATGTACAACCTTGTCACACACACACACACTCACACATAATTTTATAACTGTGTATTTTACAAAATCTAAAGGTCGAAACAGCTTGAACTAGATCAGTTATTGAGTACCAGTCGACTACCGTTAAAGATCAGTCGACTGAATCTGTACTGTTTGATCCTCTTCAAACTCTGACTAGTCGACTCATAACGGCAACCCAGTCGACTGTTCAAGTCGTTTCGATAGTTTACTGATTTCAAAACTTGTATTTTCGAATTCAAAAAGATATTTCCGTTTTTAATCAGTTGTAGGAACTGTTTCTACAGCGTTCCAAAGATTCTACTCTATAAATAGAGCCTTAGAATCACAATGGAAAGGTTCCAAGCATTTTTGAGAAAATTTTTAAGGGTGCGTTTGTTTTGATATTTAGAATAGAGTTTTCTGAATAGAGTATTCTGAATAGAGTATTCTGAATAGAGATATTCTGAATATGAGTCTAAAAGCTGTTTGTTTATACAATATTCTGAATATTGATATTCTGAAAGCCGTTTATCTGAAAGTGAGAGTTTAGAAGCTGTTCTGTTATATTTCTTGCTGAAAACTGTTATCTGATAGCTGTTTTCCTGAAAAAGCAAGTTTAAAAGCTGTTCGGTTATATTTCTAGCTGAAAACTGTATTCTGAAAGCCGTTTATCTGAAAGTGAGAGTTTAGAAGCTGTTCTGTTATATTTCTTGCTGAAAACTGTTATCTGATAGCTGTTTTCCTGAAAAAGCGAGTTTAAAAGCTGTTCGGTTATATTTCTAGCTGAAAACTGTATTCTGAAAGCTGTTTTTCTGAAAAAGAGTGTTTAAAAGCTGTTCGGTTATATTTCTAGCTGAAAACAGTTATCTGAAAACTGTTTTTCTGAAAATGAGTG